>JAOVVH010000048.1:23274635-23285264 GCA_028566435.1 Scorpiodoras heckelii | reverse complement strand
CTCTATGTGTACATATACCTTTTCATCTGCTCTTGAACCTTCAGTAGTTATCCTGGACAGGGGTGAATATGGTATTCAGTCACGTCAAGTGGCTTTTATTGTCATTTCCATTACAAACACTAGACTACAGTGCAGTACACAATGAAAGGAAACAGTGTTCCTCTAGGACCATGGTACTACATAAAACAATGCAGAACTACATGAGAATACACAGAACTAAATGGGCTACACAGGACTACATAAAGTCACTAGTCCTGTAACCTGGATTGGCATGTCTAAGGCAGGAGTAGCATTTTGGGGCCTGATGGAGCCCATTCGCCACCAGGGAGACATCAAGCACAATCATGGGCAATTTTGTATCTCCAGTTCACCTAATGTGCATGTCTTTGGACTGTGGGAGAAAACCGGAGTACCCTGAGTAAACCCATGCGGACACAGGGAGGATATGCAGACTCCACACAGAAAGGACCGAGACCGCTCCCACCTGGGGATCAAACCCAGGACCTTCTTGCTGTGAGGCGACAGTGCTACTGTCCCCACTGTGTGGGTTGGAATCAGTCCAGTCCCTGTGCCAGTTGTGTATGTGCAAAGTTGGCACAAACCAGGTTGCTCAGGATGCTTGATGGTTCCTCTGTAGAATGTGGTGAGAATGGGAGGTGGGAGTTTCTCGGCCTTTGCAGGAAGTAGAGACCCTGCTGGACTTTCTTCACTATGGAGCCGGTGTTAAGGGACCAGATGAAGTTCTTTGCTCACTGTGGTCATGTTGGAGATGCTGCTCTCAATCCAGAGTGGCCGAAGTCTCCTGGGCTCAAGAAGTCCAGGATCCAGTTGCAGAGGGGGTTCTTCAGGCCCAGTGGGATCAGCTTTCCAGTCAGGTCCTGAGAAATGATTGTTTGAATACTGAACTGAAGTCTATGGCCAGCATTCAGAAGTTTATGTCATTTTTTGTCCAGGTGGATGAGGGCCATATGGAGGGTACTGGTGATGGCATGGTCCATTGAGCACTTAGGATGATACACGGACTGCAGAGGGTCCATTGAGGGGGGCATTGAGCATCGGATATGCCTTAGGACAAGCCTCGTGAGGAACTTCATGATGATGAGTGTGAGTGCAATGGGATGTAGTCGTTGAGGCTGAACACTGAAGACGTCTATGGCACAGGGATAATGGTGGTGTCCTTGAATCACGTTGGAATGACAGCGGTGATTGGAGAGGTGTTGAAGGTGTCAGAGAAGACATCCGCAAGCTTGACTGCACATCCCCTGCATACTTTGCGGCTCTGATGGCCCGGGACAGTTTGGCCCTCATTCTTCTTATGGCTACCTTGTCACCTGCTCTGAAGACGGAGTCTCTGGTCCTCAGTGGTGCATCTCTGCAGTCATTCACACGGCTTCTGGTTGGAGTGTGTACTGAAGATCTCTGATCCTTTGAGTTTTCTGATGTACCGCTTTCCAGAATCATGTTATGCTCATGATAAATGTTCTGTACAATATTTTTAGAAGTTTACATTTGGGGACAAAGGCTGCATTAAACTTGGTGTTAAGGGTTACGTGCTCTGGGCTTTCTTGGCTAATTTTGGATGGCAGGAAGATTGCTTCCTGTGATACAGTACACATTAACCACTTTCAATGTGCTAACTTTTAGTGTTGCCCTTTTTGTGCTCAGATTAGCACTACTCCAAAATATGATTAGTTAAAAACCTAGTTTTTGCAGATGTTCTCTTGCTGACTTAAGAAGAGACAAAATGTCTCAATTGTAATTGCAGTATTTTTAATGTTAATGCCTGTGATCACTCTTACAGCAAAAAGATAAAGTAGAGATTCAGCAGAAATGCCAGGGCAGGTCCAGCGAACAGGAAATGCTGAATGTCTGCGGTGTAATTTAAGCTGAGTTGATAGTATTGATGAGTCCCTGGTCAGTTGCGGATAGGCATCATTATGTTTGCCTGCTGTGTTTGGCCATGTTCTTGACATAATCTGACTTTTAGGTTAATTTTTTCACCAGTTAACTGTAAAGGAGGATTTCTAGCACCTCCTAACCCCCCCAGCCCACCCCCTTTATCAAGATGGACAGGTTCAAGTGAATTAACAATTTACAGACTTTTACTTCATTTTTAGAAAGTGTCCCAACTTTTCTGGAAATGGGGTTTGCACAGAATTACAGTCCTTATTGTCAGAACTGTAACAAACATGTTTAAACTAAAGGGAAGTCTTGCTTTTTCTGAGCCACACCCAAGGTCAGATCAGGATTTTTCTCTCTTTCTGAGGAGCGGAGAGAGTGAGTCATCACGTCGACTGTTTCTCTGCCTGCTTTGCCTAACAGCATACCACATTCACTGTAGTTCTTTTAAACAACTCTTTTACATCTTTTTTTTTTGCAAGAAACTCACAGAACATACTGCATAAAATACTTCTCAACCTATATTTTGGTTTTATTTAGTGATCTGTATTCGGCACAGAATGTAGATCTTATAGACTTTGTTTGAAGTGTACAGAAAAGTCCGTCTTCTTTTCCCGTATGACTAATCACATAACCACAGAGGCAGAGTAAGGATCAGATTGGAAATACCAGGCAGCGCCTTTTGTTTCCAAGAGGAATGTTTCTTCTTTGTTACTTTTAAAAAGAGCTTACTGGTTTATGAATGGCGGAAAAATTAAGCAAGTATTTTGTGTCTGTTGGTACTTTTCCATCCACAGCATGTAGCAGACGCAATTTTCCAGAGCGACTTAAAGAAGTGCTTAGTAGACTCCATCAAATACATCCTTTTTTAAATCTGTAATTTGTTAATTCACTTGAACCTTTATTTAACAGACAAAAGGACAAAGAAAAGATTTTCAGTTTTCAATGACAACAAAATTTTATTTGTTGAATGTAAACTAATTTAGAAATTGATGGCGCAGCCAATCTTGGCCTAGTCGTTGCAAGCAAGGATGGTTCGTGATTCACCACTTTGTGCCAAACATCATGAGAGAATTGTCAGTCAGTTCAAATACAATGTTTCTCAGAACAAGATTGTAGAGAATTTAGGCCTTCACCTTCTACAGTTCATAATATCATGAAAAGATTCAGGGAGTCAGGGGAAATCTTGGTGTGTAAAGGCCAAGGGTGGAAACTGGGTGTGTGGCTGCTGACTGTGTGTGACCGTCGAGCCCTCAGGTGGTGAAACCGTCATGCTACTGTGATGGACATAGCTACATGGGCTCTGGAGTACTTTGGAAAATCACTGTCACTTGACACAGGCCATCACTGCATCAAGAAATGCAACCTGAAACTGTATTATGCAAAGACGAATCCATTTATTAATTCGCGCAGAAATGCTGGTGAGTTCTCTGTTCCCAAAGTCACCTGAGATAGACTGAAACAAAGTGGAAATGCGTTCTGTGGTCAGATGAATCGACATGCTTGTTTTTGGAAAAAAAACGGACGTCGGATTTTTTGTGCTAAAGATAAAAGAAACAAAACAATCCAGACTGTTACCAATGAAAAGTGCAAAAGCCAGCATGTGTGATGGCATGGTGGTGCATTAGTGCCCATGGCATGAGTGATCTGCATATGTGTGAAGTTACCCCTGATATGGAGGCTTATATTGGTATTTTGGAGAGACATATGCTGCCTTCGAGACATCATTTTTTCCAAGGAACTCCATGTCTGTTTCAGCAGGACAATGCCAGGCCTCATTCTGTCTGCAGTCCAGATCTGTCTGCTATTGAAATGTACGGCGCATCATGTAATGGAGAATCAGACAACAGTGACCACGGACTGTTGAGCAGTTCAAGTCTTGTACACAGCAAGAATGGGCAAAAATTCCACTTGCAAAACTGCACCAATTAGTATCTTCAATTCCCAAATGATTAAAAAGTATAATTAAAAGAAGAGGTGATGTGACCCAGTGGTAAACATGCATCTGTCCCAACTTTTTTTGAGTGTGTTGCAGGCATCAGTTTCTCAATTAGTTTATATTTCACAAATAGAATTAAGTTCATCATTGAAAACACTGAAAATATTTTATTTGTCCTTTTGTCTGTTAAATAAAGCTTCAAGTGAATGAACAAAGTACAGGTTTCAGTTTTTATTGCATTTTAAGAAAGTGTCCCAACGTTTATGGAAATGGGGATTGTAACCTTGCTAGAGAGGAGTTAGTACAAGCAAGTAAATCAGTGGATTTTTAAAACACGTGCACATTTAATTATAAAGATGCAAAGAAGTCACTCGTTCAAGGTTTTTACATCTGTGTTTGCTTGCAGGTATCCGTTACAGCACAGAAGTGTCTGTCGACGAAGTGAAGGCTTTGGCTTCATTGATGACATACAAATGTGCTGTTGTTGGTGAGTGTTTTCTGTATATCTGTATAAATTCATCCAGGTGTAGAAATAATTCGAATCAAATATACCGTCCACAGATGTACCTTTTGGTGGAGCGAAAGCCGGAGTGAAGATCAATCCCAAGAATTATTCCGTGAGTGCTTATAATCCAGCAGCTTCCTAATGCATTAAATTTTATATTAATCGAGCTGCTTGTAATTTTAGAGCTGTCTGCTTGCTTACAGGGCAAAGTTGAGAATGTCTTTTCCAAATGAAGGTGGGGCTCATTTCTGGGCCAGAAAAACAAATCAACCCTGAAATAAAGAAACTAACTAACTAATCTCGGTGAAATGATAATGTCCGTATGGATTATTTTCATATCTTTTTTCTTCTGTCTACTGACGTTAAGAGAGAAATGCATGATGTCATGTTACAGTCTCATGTTACTCTGTCAGAAAAACTCTTTCTGGCTGTTACAAAGCGCTGTAAGTGTGTAACAGGTTGAGATTGAAACAGTGCGGTGGTATAATACCGAGGCCCCCGCTGTAACACGCCCATGTGTCCCGTTTGTCCTGCAAATTTTATTGTTATGATTTGAGAAGAATTTTAAAGAATCTTGCTATAAATTACTTCCTGATGAACACTTTTGCCGATATTACGTTTGCCTTTTTCTCACAGGACAATGAGCTGGAGAAAATCACAAGACGGTTCACCATTGAGCTGGCTAAGAAGGGATTTATTGGTGAGGACTTGTTCAAGATGTTTTCGTCTATGAGCTGAGAGTCTCTCTCTCGCTCTCTCGCTCTCTCGCTCTCTCTGGACTCGCCCACACTGGGAAAAGGCCATGTCTCATTTATTTCCTCCATTACCTCAACAGTCAGAGCAATGCTCCTAAAATAACTTCATACATTAGCTTGATGACTGTTAGCTGAAACTACAGCTTGGATGTGGTGAGAAAGTATTTACTTGTGTATTTTAAGAGACTCTGAACTTTTTTTTGAGATTCTGGGTTAAATCCCTTTTTTTAGGTTCTAATAATGAACACGTTTGACTGATTCTTAGACAGAAGCTGACATATCTGCAACCATGGCAACAGTACAAACCACCCTGCGGTGTTATTGCCAGTAAAGTGCAGATGGAAACCTCTGTAGGAGCTCATTCAGTATGTGAAGAAAGCTAAACTTTGAATTAGTCCCTGCTAAGAATACATATAAAACCAGTTAGTGGTATTTATCCATACATCTGTCCGATGTCCGTGCTACCACCACCATTACAAATATCGTCCTCCGTCTTGTAGTACAATGTTATAAAATATGTAAGCAATAAAACATGATGAGGTTTGCTGTTAGACCAGGTTTCTGTTACATCCCAGTCATTTGCCATTTATTACAATTGTTAATTTATAAAAGAATTACATGTTGTGCATTTTAACCATGTATTATTACATTTAATGTTGTGGAACATCCACAAAACTAGTATATGTTATTATGTGATTCGTATTGCAGCTATAAACATTTTATTTGTCATTTATTCACCAAACACTCTTCATGTGCCTCCGCCACTAAATTATGTTTTCAGCTTATCTTTCAGTTTCCTGTTCCGTAGTTTGTATACCACCGTCTTAAACATTTCCAGTTTTGGTTGCATTGTTAAAAAAAAGTTCTGCTTATTTCTCAGGGCCGGGCATTGATGTCCCTGCTCCTGACATGAGCACCGGCGAGAGGGAGATGTCTTGGATTGCTGACACGTACGCCAACACCATGGGTCACAGTGTGAGTCATCAGTCCTGCTAAATAAATTGTAAGATAAGGGAAGAGGGTTATTCTGTTAGCTTTGTTGATAATAAGTCTTATATCAGCTAAATATACATTAGGGATCATAGGTTAACATTAGCACATACATGATAAACTTTCTCTCTTGGGCGGTTATTTGTTCAGTTATGTCCAATGGGAACTGTTTTCCTGCTGTAATCCCCGTGCCAAAGACGTTCTTATTGGCTGTTTCCCCAAACGTCCAATTCCCACTGCTAAGCAGGAAGGGCGAAGGCTATCGTGCTTCCTCCAAGGAACCTGAAATCAGGCAGCCTCATCTTTTTCAAACTGCTGCTTATGCAATGCCAGGGGGCAGAGGAACACACTCAGAGGAAAATGCTCGCAACCATTTCTGTATGCATGAAGCTTACAGATGCCCATGATTGGCCAGTGTCACTATGATTGATTGAGGAGAGAGAGTAGACCACCCGTCTCTCCCTGAGACCACCAGTTTTTGTCTCTGGACTCTTGGTCACAGATGGCTGTGGCATCATCAGGATTCAAACTCTCATTCTCTGGATGACAGGGTGCTGCGACACTCAGGAGGCCCGTTTTAAAAACTTTTTGTGCTCTTGCAGCACTAATTTACAGAAGCAATTGTGAGAACTATTTTTGCACCTTGCAGTCTGTGAATTCCCTTGTTTTTTGTGTAGACTGAGTGGGAACCTTGAGAGAATTGCAGATAGCATCAGTGTAATATGAATGTCAGTATAGAAACATGATGATAGAGTAGTTTGGAAATTGGATTACTGTGGAATGTGGATGAAAAAAAATGCAAAATGGTCAAAACAAAAATGCAGTAGGTCTGTCCTTTGCACGTGAACGAACATGTTCCCCTGTAATGTAGGGTTTGGGTTCAAAGCCACACATAGTCCTGCTAACCTTTACAACGTTAAATGCAGGTGCTCTGTTTTTTCAGAACAGAATATAGTAGCACAAGTTATCACTCAAATGAAATTATTCCCCAATGGAAAGGCAGATCTATATGCCATTATATATAAAAATCTAGAATGATTGACAGTTTTGTAGGTGCTTTGAATGCTCTGATATGAACTGACCCCCTGAAAGCCCCACCCCTTCCCCACACATTATTGAGCTCATGGTAGAAGCCGGAGTGCACAGTGTAACCACCCAACACTATGGGGAAAGAAGCTGCTCTGTGTTAGTCAAGATGTAGACACTAGAACATCCGCACTTCCTTACAAGTATCATCTTTTTTCTTAGAACTGAAAGAAAGAAAGTCATTGCATGTCATTTCTAGTGTACCTTCTTCCCCCGAAGTGCCTGTTGGTTACCGTAAAACTTTATATACACACTCCATAGTGTATACACACGCCACTTTCCACCTTGGACCAGTGATTTGTGAAAGGAGTATATCGAAAGTGTACTGTGGTTATCTTTAGCTGCATTTTTATTTCTACAGTGCAGCGATTCCCAGAAAGAAGTAATGTAAAGTCAAGTCAAATTGGACCAGCTTTCTCATTTTTCAGCAGCACAGCAGTAGAGTGTCCACTGAGTGTCCAGTGCATGATATAAATCTCTCCCCCTTCTTCATCAGGTGCTCTTTTTTTAATAACCTATCTTATGGCACTGTATGCAATATGCTTGTAACTGCCTTGAGGTTGGTTAGGAGATAAAGACTCAGGAGGCAGGTTTGAGAAAGAGGAGCTACATGAGCAGTCAAGTGAATGGAAAAGTGTGACATAACTGGGTTTTTTGTTGTGCGAGGGCTGTATGGCTTGTGGACACTTAACCAAGGAACCATATCATTCTACGTAAAGT
The DNA here is from genome assembly GCA_028566435.1 of Scorpiodoras heckelii. Classification (NCBI taxonomy): domain Eukaryota; kingdom Metazoa; phylum Chordata; class Actinopteri; order Siluriformes; family Doradidae; genus Scorpiodoras; species Scorpiodoras heckelii. The sequence goes on along the minus strand of JAOVVH010000048.1, from coordinate 23,277,370 downwards.
AGCATCTACGATGGATTGGCGCCCTGTCTAGGGTTGATCCTGCCTTGCGCCCTATGCTGCCGGCTAGGCACCGGCTCGCCCGTGACCCTGGGGATGGGAATAAGTGGTTAAGAAGATGAATGAATGAATGAATGAATGAAGTAGCATAGCCACAGTCAGAGTAAACATCTGATGAATTATTCATTGTCACTTAATGGCTCAATGCACTGCAGTGTTGTTAGATACCTTTTCACTGGATGTTAAAGATGCCTCTGTATTGTTCCTGCTAACACTATTAGCATAGGTCTGTACAATATACACAGTTGTCTTTTAAATATTACTTGGGGAAAAAATCATATACTTTTTAGTGCTTGCTTTTTTACATTTTGACATTTCTGCCTTACAGGCTTTAGATCGGCCAGTCCTTTTTTCACTTTCATTCAATACAATTTAATTTGTACAGCACTTTAACAATACACTGAGATGACTTGAGGAAGAAAACTTTAGAGAGGAATCAGGGTCAGAAGGTAAATCTGTTATTCAAACAAGAAGTGCACTCAGAAAACGCAGGCCTCCACCAAGGCCCAATAGGCAAGTCTTTTTGCCTATTGGGGCCATGTGCAACAAGCCCGGTTTATTTTTGCCTGATCTTACAAAAGTAATACACGTATCTACACCAAGACTCTGATCCACTCCAAAATCGAATGGGTTCTTCTTTGGCCCCACACTACACTCTTCCACCAGGTTTCATGATACATGGGCTTTGTAGTTGTTCTGTAATCCTAAGAAAACTAAGAAAACCAAACAGCACCGAAAACATAACCTCCTTGGCAGACTCCACTGCAGATTTATCAGCAAATAGTGACAAAAAAAAACTTTCCCGTCCAAAATATGTTGACCACAACCTTATGCCACTTTAATCTATTTATATCCATTGCCTTAATCTAAAACTTCTGAAGGTTTTTACTGCATCTCTGACATTCTGTTGCTTTTCTCAAGCTTAATTTTCTTAATTTTCTTCTTCCTGGACTCTTCAGGAAATTTGGATGATGCAACTTCCTGTTGAAGGCGTGAACTGTCCCATATATTGCATCAGGCTGAACGTATACAGTATGGCCTATAAAATATACACGGTTTAGACATTTCTACCAGGCTTTAGACTGGCCAGTTCATTTTTCACTTTAATTCAGTACTATTTTAATGGTATTTATGCAGTCATGGGAAAGTACGTTTCAAGCATAAGATGTTACATTGATTCCCACTTTCATGCAAAATTAAATAAGCTATTACACAACAATAATAAGAAAATATTTGAATGATTGTATTTCAGACTCAATTTTGTAGGCAAAATTGCTGTTTTCTAAGTGCTGTAGAGGTTTTATTTATGCTGAAAAATGTGCATAGGTTGTAGTGAAGGACATTTTACCTACAGAATGTCTGTTACTTTACACATGTGTAAATGTAATATCAGTGGAACATTCATAGCACAACAGTCGTACAATCAGCCTCCATTTGCAGACAGAGTTGTATTGTACCTGCTGTCAGGCTGTGGTCTGAGGGTTAAGCCTGTCTTTGTTTACTTTCAGCACTATCACATAGCACATGAAGTGAAAATGATTAAATGTGTGTCAAACACAAACTGTGACCAGCATGTGATTGTGAATCAGAGCATCTGCATTGTTAAATAGCCTTTTTTGTCTAAGATCTAAGACTGCTTTGGGCTGTTTGGTGTTTTATCTGATTTACATCTGCATGTGTTGCTTTACAATTACAGCAAAGCTTTGGGTTCTGCCTTTTCTGCCACACTCTTATTGCTCTTTTATTGTTTCTTTTTTTCTGAATTGATAATCACCCAGAACATCAATGCCCATGCATGTGTGACCGGGAAGCCCATTAGCCAGGGCGGCATCCACGGGCGAATTTCAGCCACCGGGCGAGGAGTTTACCACGGCATCGAGAACTTTGTCAGCGAATCTGCCTTCATGAGTCAGCTAGGTTTGACTCCCGGCGTTGCAGACAAGACCTTCGTTATTCAGGTACGAGACTGTATGGCAATCTCTCACAGTTCTTTCCTCACCACTATGTTTTGTTTATTAGTGCAGACTCCGTTACAAATATCAAATTAAATCCCATCCGAAACAAGTCAAGGCTGCACTTGTCTCAGGTAAAAAGCAAGTAAGTAGTATATTCATAAATCTAATCATTTTGATTCTCGCAAACACTTTGTTGCGTAGACAAGCAGCTAGCATCATCGTTGAAGTTCAAGTTGTGCCATTTCATTTGAAATGCATGCATGATTCATGAGTAATTCAACTGACAAGAAGAAACGTGAATTTGAATGTAAAATGCGTCCATCGGGTTCTTGGGGTTAAAAAAAAAACATCTTTGTAATGTCTGTGAAAGCTATGAAAAGGCAAATTGCATTTAGACTGGCAGGCTGAAATACCTGTGCAGCAGAAAACCGGTAATTTCTCTGTCACTTTAAAAACATTTGGCCTCACCAGTTTATCCATGTTTTCTGCCATCACCTGTCCCAGGCAAAAAAAAAACATCTGTTGGAGAGTTTTACATTAAACCTTTAATAGTTTCCCTGAAGGACAAACTGAAAAACCATTTATTGTGCAAGATTGTGTGGTCCTACTAGTCATAAAGTCATCTCTTTGTCATGATAGCAGTTAAGATCATTTGTCCACAAGGTGGCGTGATTGAATTATGTTGACATTTCCAAAAGCCAGAAGTCCATCCATCCATCCATC
>JAOVVH010000048.1:23231694-23241845 GCA_028566435.1 Scorpiodoras heckelii | reverse complement strand
AAGGAAAGCCCTGATGTGTCTGGAACAGTCCATTACCCACCAGAGCATGGGCATGCTAACCCCAGTCATGGGCGTCCATCTGAGGATCTATCTGAGGATGCAGAAGGTGGTTCAGCAGACACCCACAGCAAGAACCCTCCAATGCGCATGGGGTAAGTGTATAATAATGCATTCTTTTGCAAGTATCTACCATTCATTCATTGCTCATTCAGGAAGCAACAAAGCCTGCTTGCTAACAAAAGCAGTAATGCATTGCTTTTGCACAGGATTCAGAGTGGGCAGATTAGAAAAAAATTAAAAACAAATATCTATCTGAGGGATCTGGCTATGATGCAGGTCAAAAAGTGGACATATTGCTACATTTAGCAGCTCATTATTTTGGGAGGACGACCACCCAGCTAGTGCCAGAGCTGTTAGTTATGAAGCCAGAGCTGTTAAAAACAAGGGCAAAACAAGCAAAACAAAGTGTCTTCTGAGAACACTTCCATCGGTCTGTAACTCTCAGGCTGCCATCCCCAGGCAAGCAGTTTATCTTCTTGATCTCTCTTGTAATTACAGCTAAGCTGACAGGGGAACTAAACAAAATCTGAGAGTTCGTTAAACAAAAGCTAAGAGCTCAAACATCTAGAATTACCCCCCACAGAGTCGTCTGGGCTGGAGATTCTCAAATACAGCTGTTCTGATGGTGCTTGGGCCAGTTTTGCTCTTAGGGCCAGAAATCTGCACCCGAAGAGTGTCAGGAGTGCCTCACGTGTTTCTTCTTAACTAGAGCTAATCAATAGCAATCTATCCTAACTACCCCCATAAGGACAAGCAGGTTTCCTTTAAGGCCTGAACTATGCTGCTGCTGGTTTTTGCACTAGAGCAGGATTCTGGCAGACCATCACTATTTTACCTTGAGCACATCCATCATATCATACAATGTTCTGTAAAAAGGCAGGTTTGCTGACAGTGTGCTCCCAAAGGGCCTCTTCCTAAATTGCTGCCATTAGTCCGTCAAAAGACACACTACATAGAAGTCGTCTACTTTCCAACTGTTAAAAAAAATTGCTTCCTCATAGCCTCATAATGAAATGCAGGCTTAAGATAGGAGAACATGGTTCCTGGACTGTGCTGGAGTGTAGAAAACAAATAGTATATTCCCTGGTGTATAATGTCTGTCACTGACTATGCTAGAGAACAACTAGTCAGTTCTTTAAGTGTTGGTGCCTTGTAGCAGAAGGTGGAGGTGATTGCAAATGGCTCCGTGTTTGGAAGGGAGGCATTTTTGGCCACAAACTTGAATACACTACAGTCTGGTTCTCAGTACATCAATTTCAAACTAAGCTCAGACTTTAAAGGTTTCCCACTGAAACACACTCCATCAGAGTGTAATTAGCCTTCTGAAAACGGTATGTTTATCATAAAAGTGAAGTGTTGTTGAGGAAGGGACTGTTAATGAGCAGATGTGATCAGGGGAGGTCCAGGCCTTCAGGGACAGAGAGAAAGGGGCTATTCAGAATAGTGTTGAGTATGTGCATGCATGTGAATCTCTGAATGAGCCAGTGAAGGATTGGGACAATGAAACAGAAAGAATTACACTGTAAAAACCTGCACTGAAGAATTAAAGGATTTCGGTAAAGGACTGGGGATGTAGAAGTTCCTGTGCAAATACCTTTAACATTCTTCAATCCCAGTGGACTGGAAAAGTGAATATAAAGAGTTCCACCTTCTGAGGAAAAGTCAACAGATGTTATACACCAAGGAAATGAAACCTTTTTGTGAATCAAATAGGTGAGCATTGGGTACATCAAATACCAATTCTGGTCAAACTTTACTGCAACTCAAACTTCCCTTCTGCCTTTCATTTGACCCCCATGAATTTTTTTAAAGGCTCTGCCATCTCTTTCTATCCCTTTGTGCCCTGTTGCTGTTCCTAATCCCTTCTTTAGTCACTCAATTTCTTGTAATGGATTTGTTTAATCTGCTTTCATTTAAATTAGGTCCCTGTATGGAGTCAAATGAGAGACTTTTGTCAGTTTATTTTCTTAACCAAGGTCTGAACATATCATAGTTGGTCATCTAAGTCTAACTGATCTTGCAGTTAAACCAACATTAGGTCATGTGCTGCAATTTAGGATTTAACAAAACAAAACAACCTGATTTTATCTCTTCAGGATGTAGATATCTGTATCTAGCATAGTTCAAAGCAATGGCAAGATTGTAAAACAAAGCTTTAACAGTAGCACATTGTGAAATGTGTCTCTCCTCATGTCAAAACTAGACTAGGTCTAGAAAGAGACAGGAATAGGCTGGGAAAAATCTAAAGGAAAGACAATGTCATACTCTTCCTTCCTGGGAGGAAGCAATGCATCTGAACAGGAAGATCAGACAGAGAAACAATGCTTATGAAGATGTATATCCATGAGGTCATGAGGAGGCAGCAGGAAGTGACTCACATGGACATAGAGGAACACTGTCAGGCCGCTGGTGGTCAAGCCAAAACATATAGAACAGAAACAAACAGAAAGAAGAAACAGATGATACATGTAATAAGGCATGCAAGAACAGTCATTAGCTTCCTTGAGAATTAGGTAAACCAAGGCGTGGATGGGAAAAGTTGTTCAAAGAATTTCTTTCATACTGTTTTTAACAAGGCAATGCCGCCAAGATAAACTCTCCCAGAGTTCCCTGCTGAATCCACTGCTACTTAAAGAAGTGGCCTGATTTGACCAGGACCATACATCTCCATACGATTCCTCCTCATGTCTCCTTTACTGGAGTCAGCTGGATAAACCAAAATGTTCTTGGATCAAAGTACACATGATTAGTAAATGCTTCTCTGTCCTGTTTACATAAGGGTTTAAGCATCAATAATTACATAATGACATGAAGTCCAGGTATATTGTGCTACAGAGCTTATAGCTGCCCTGCTAGAAGTCATTAGATATGACGGATGTTAGAAATCCTAATGATATTCATGATATTTGGGCAGGACTTTTTATATATATGTGGGCTTGAGGGAGAAGGAGGAGGTCAAATATGATGCATTTATTGGTTTATGTTCTGATGCAGCATGTGCAAGGTGACAACTAAAAGATTTTCTTAGAAGTAGTGAAAAAGTCCTTTAGGTTTAAATGAAAGATTATGAAAAAACCCAAATGAAAAGATTAATACACGAAGTAACAAGATAAAATGCACAATTTGGTTTCAGGTCACTTTAAGGAAAGCAATCATCAAGTCTGAATCATGAACTTCCAGTGTGTCTGATGCAAGAAGAATCAAGAGGCTGTTCATTTTGCTGGATTTCAAAGATCAAGATTTCAGACAAAGATCATAAAAAAAAAAAAACCCACAAGAAATTGTGCACAAAGTGTTAAACTTGAGCGGTACACAATGATTAGTCTGTTAGTCTCACACTCCCACACGTACAAAATGAGTTGACATGAGGGGGAACTGAACAGCCCCTTTTAAAACAATAGCCCACAGCGGAACAGCGGATTTGGCTGATGATGACAGAATGTACACTGGCTTACTCATGTGCTCCAAGAGGAGTGAACAAGTAAAAATAACAAATTGTTATCTAGATCTCACCTCCCAACACTCCCACTGGAAATACATAAATAAAAGAGGTGAGTAAAGACAGCACTTAGACTCTCACATCTGTGATATGGCGCAGATTCCCATCTCAGCTTATCGACAGACTGTATCCTCCATCGCTTCCAACAAACTGACTACAGCCACTTTATGATGAATGCTCTTAACTTCCTAATGAACCCCGCTGTGTGGAGCAACAACCCCTTGGCATCAGCATTCAAATTTCTCATTGGGGTTTTTGGATATTAGACAAGAAGCGGGAGCATGCAAAGCTGTTTTAAGAACTGATCCGTTTGGAAAAGTTTCACCTTTACATGGTGAAATTGTCTAATAAATATTGTTCTGAAAGAATGAAATAGACAGCAAAGTTGTAGCAAGTCTGATTACCACACAAAAGAGATCATTGATAGATTTGCATTCAAAAATTCATCAGGAACATCAAAGTCTTTTTGACAGCTGGTGTCCGAATACAAATTTAACTGATTAAACTCATATCAATTTCGCTATAGCACATAACTAATCAGCAACTTGATCATAGCCTGACATTCTAAGAATCATACTGAAATAGCAAGGTTTTGGAGATTTAAAAAGTAAATTAAAAAAGCCACATAGTTTTGGTGAAATAAATTGATGATTTCTAGAATTTGGGGTGTCAAACTGTTATAGGCACGGGAAATAAACCTTTATCTTGGCCGATATTATCCAGATTTCAGACCCAGCATTTTAACATTTTAAATGCCCTAAAAGTCCATCCAACGCACATATCCTCCAGAACTTTTTCATGTCATCCAAGAAATATAACATTTACTAACTGCAGAAACCCAATTCCCAAACAAGCTCTAACTTACAGTATTGCAGCTGTACTTCCCGATATTCCTCCATGCAATATCTCCTCTACAGAGCACTCAGAAGGCTGCTGCTCGCCTGGTCATTACACCCTAACAGTTCTCTCATATGACCCCATTACTCAGGTCACTCCACTGGTTTAGTTTATCTTTGCAGTCATATTTCAAGATCTCTGCACCATACACACTTGACATTTCTCTATCGGACTAATTCTGCTGCTGTTTTCTTGCAGAAACTGGTGTGCATTTGTGCAAAAGCGTGAAGTCACTATGGCAGTGGCCTGCGGTAATGAGAAATACATCATCAAGTCCCAGAGTCCCTGCCCTAATGGTACACCAGACTGCCATCTCATCATGTGAGTGAGATCCAAACCTTTCTGTGGTTTATGTTTGTAGTAATAAGTACAACACCATTATTAGTATGTGTTTTGCTACTTAGGTACAAGATATCTACGCGGCCAGTGTACAGAGAGAAACAGAAGATCTTCACGGCGCTCTTGTGGAGATGTTGCCCTGGTCATGGTGGAAAGACCTGCGAGGATATTGGTACTAACTGGTCATACAATCATGTGAAAAACAAAGTACACCATCTTTGAATTCTATGATTTTATGTATCAGGACATAATAAAAAAAAACATCTAGTCCTTAGAAGGTCTTAAGATTAGGTAAATACAACCTCAGATGAACAACAACACAACAGATTCCATCATGTCATCATTTACTTAACAAAAATAAGCCAACATGGAGAAGCCACATGTGAAAAACTAAGTACACCTTTACTGCTTCCATAGGAATTAAGAGGGTAAGTAGCAGCCAGGTGCTGCTAAACAAATGCCCTTCATTAATCAATCATAGGCAAGTGTGACCACCTCTATAAAAGCAGAAGTTTTGGCAGTTTGCTGGTCTGGAGCATTCAGGTGTGTGTTAACACGGTGCCGAGGAGGAAAGACATAAGCATGATCTTAGAGAAGTAGTTGTTGCTGCCTGTCAAACTGGAAGGGTTATAAGGCCATTTCCAAACAATCTGAAGTCCATCATTCTACAGTGAGAAAGATTATTCACAAGTGGAAAACAAGACAAGACAGTCGCCAATCTTCCGAGGAGTGAACGTCCCAGCAAATTCACCCAAAAGTTAAACCATAGCTCCATCCGTAATGCGTGTTTTTTCCTTGAATTTTCCTCTGGGATCAATAAAGTGTCTGTCTGTCTATGACAGTAGAATTTGAAAAAGACTGAACAAGTATGGCTTGTTTGGAAGGGCTGCCAGAAGAAAGCTCTTTCTAAAAAGAGCATGGCAGCATGGCTCGAGTTTGCACAGTTGCATCTGAATAAACCACAAGACTTCTGGATCAAAGTCATTTGGATAGATGAAACACAAAATGGAGATGTTTGGCCATAATGCACAGCGCCACGTTTGGTGAAAACCGAAAACAGCATATCAGCACAACCACCTCATACCAACTGTCAAGAACAGTGGTGGAGGGATGATGATTTGGGCTTGTTTTGCAGCCAATGGACCGGGCATATTGCAGTCATTGAGTCGGCCACAAACTCCTCTGTATACCAAAGTATTCTAGAGTCAGATGTGAGGCCATCTATCTGACAGCTAAAGCTTGGCTGAAATTGGGTCATACAACAGGACAATGGTCCCAAGTGCACCAGCAATTCTACAACAGAATGGCTGAAAAAGAAAATATTCAAGGTGTTGCAATGGCAGCAGTCAAAGATTTTCATTAGATTAAGGCTCTAGATAAACAAAAATTATAGCATGCTGTTCAAAAAACTTCAAAACATGTCAGTCTTTAATAATGTTTTTCTTTATCACTGATATAGTGATGACATTCTTCACTTTTGACTTCCAAAAGTCAATTAGGAAACCATCTTTCAGCAGATAATTCAGACCAGATTTTTTTGGCCTTTAATAGTTTTTTAGCTGATCCAGTGGAAAGGGGTCATGTTGAGAGAAAACCTTGCCAGGAAACCAAATCACCTTTTGCCTCTTTTCTGTCCTCTAGTTGAAAATGGCCATGTCTCTGAGTCTGAAGTCTCCACCGACACCAGGCTTCAGCCAGGAGATCCAGAGCTCAATAATACAGGTATTTGTCCATGATTTGTCCTGCCTTTACTGCATGCTTACCTGCTTCAAGCAAGCAAACTGAACGACAGCTTGGCTACTCCACTGGCCAGGCCAGTTGTAGCAAATCTGTGGAAACAATGAAATGTGAGTTAAATCGGTGGCTGACTGTGGGAAGGTCATCACCCTCAAGGGAAAAGGAAAGGATGTGTGAACAACAAGTTCTGCCAGGACTTCTAGCAAGGCTTCTAAGTGGGGTGTGTGACCAACCTGTGTTACTCCCTTGGAGAGCTTAAACCAGAATGCATTGCCAATAAGGCACATGCTATTACAAAACACAAACACAGTAAGTCAAAAAATAGTATATTTCAGGGCATTGAAAATATCACGGATCTAAAACAGACCTGGGAATTTGGCTGGTTTACCATACAACATAAGGCATGCAAACAAAAGCCTTGCTACGATATCATGGAATGTATCCAAATACTGCCCACCATCTCCACAGAACACACTTTGTTTAGAAAAGATCAAGACAAGCCAAGCCAAGCCAAAAAGGTAACAAAAAAGTCTGATGTCATTTTCCAGACATGGCTAACTTAAGAAAGGTTAAGAAATTCCTAAGCTGATTTAGTTCAATTCTGGAGCAAATGATTTCCAAGCAAACTAGGGGAAAAAAGCTTCAACATCAGAGTAAAAATAAGTATATTTATATATATAAAATAATAACTTTCCAGATATTCCATTAAGCTTGCAAAATGCTTATATTCTCAACAGGATCTGAGAAGCGAACCCACAACCAAAAGCAGGAGCAGAATGACCATCAAGAGCCCGGACGCTCAAATTACCAGCCCCTGAGGGCTGTAAAGGACGAAATGGAAGAAGAGCACAGCTATGACCACACTCCAAGCCCACACACTGGCTATGAGCCTCACTATGAGACAGGCGGTAAGAGCTGGATTAAAAACTCTGCTATGTAAGGAATTATTTCCGGTACTGAGCATGTAAGGCATTAACATGGAGTTAACATTAATAGTCGTCACTCTTCTGGGAAAGCTTTCCACTATATTTTGGAATGTGTTTTTTGGGGATGTGTGCTCATTCAGGCATAAGAACATTAGTGAGGTCAGGCACTGATGTCAAGTGATAAGGCGTGGGGAGCAGACAGGTTCTACTCCTTCCTTGGCAAACTGTGGGGCACAGGGGAACTGTCATGATTAAACAGGTTTGGGTCCCTTAGCTAGAGTGAAGGTAAATACTAAGGCTACAACATACAAAGACATTCCCAGACAATTGTGTGCTTACAACATTGTGGCATTAGTTTGTGGAAGAAGTCCCTATTGGTATATAGCCATATTGAGTGTATCAGGACAAAAAATGATCTGGTCTTCACCAAGTCCTGGAATTAAATACATCTAACATTATTAACCAAAACTACACAACAAATTCCATGCATAGCAAAAGTCGGCCATTGTTCAGACGTCATATGGGTAAAAAGTCAGTATACCCAATTATTCAGTAGCTTAAAAAACAGCCCAGGCAAAAATAACTTGCAGTAATTATCTAGAGTCACTCAGCTCAGTTAGGTGGAATGTTTGCCAACTGATCTTCACTTTTTTGCTTCAGATCATTTATCTTTATGGGAATTGCTGCATCGTGGCACTTACATCAATGTGTTTGGGATCACAGTACTGTTTCATGACCCAGTTTGAGCCTGGCTTCAGCTGTCAGACAGATGGCCCAGTGTCATGAGGTGTTTGTGGTAATGCTCTTTGGTCCCTCAAACATGGTGCTGGCTATTACCTCTGTTTTGGTCTCATCTGTTTAAAGGATACTGGCCTGAAAATGTTGGGGTCTTTTCTGATTTTAAGGTGGAATAGCATGCTCTTTTTAGAACAGAAGAGGTTTCTCCTGGCTACCCTTCCATAAAAGCTGGCTTTTATCAGTCTTTTTCTTTTCAGATAATCTAATCAAGAACTTCAACATTTTAGATCAAAGTTATGAAGCTCACCCCTGGAAAAATGGCCAACTTTCATGAATGTCTTCCATTTCCCGACAATCCTTCTCACCGTACAATGTGTTTTAAATTGTTTGGAAATGGCCTTACAGCCCTTACCAGATTGATAAGCAGCAACATTTGCTTCTCCAAGATCACTGCTGTAGTCTTTTCTTGGCTCATTTCATGGCACAAACTTGTTAACAGCATGCCAAGGTCTTTTTCTCATTACTGAACACGTATATACAAACCAAGTGGTCAGTTTTGTTATTGAATTATTAAGAAACTAAAAGATAAAAGAAACTAAAAACTGATTCTGTGGATTTTTCCCTTGCATAGGGAAATTTATGTGGGAACTTTTCACTCATCTGTCCGCCCTTAGTAACCCTTTTATCTTGGTCAGCATCATGGTGGCTCTGGAGTATATCCCAGGAACACTACAATGTGTCTTGGATGAGACTCCAGTCCATCACAGGGCACCATGCATACACATTCACAGACTCTTTCAAGCCTTGGTGCAAGTTAGCATAACCAGTCCACGTACTGGCATGCTCTGGGACATAGAAGGCAAATATGATCATATTCATCAAGATTTAATTAGGATTTGAAAAGTTGGTCTTCCAACGTGGAGATAAGCTAGCTAAACGTTTTTGTCTGATGATAGCTGGAGAAAAAGAAAATTAACAGCACCACGGGCCAGTATGATTTCATTGTGTGCACAAAGTGCATAAGAACTGTGCAAAATAAAACCATAATTAGACTTTAAATAACAATGCAAATGATTTTAGCTTGTCTTTATCATTATAACTACATACATAGTATATCAATAAAGGCTTTTTGGTATGCATTGCGCTGCTGTATACACATGATCAGAGAGTGTCTGGTCTACAGCCTGTCTCCTGTATATCCTTACAGACAGAGTACAGAGTTCCTGAAGTGGTAAGTGTAACTTTTGCTGCCTTGTATAGTGACGTGTCGTGCTCACACAGTCTCCCTCTCACTGCAGCTTCCTGCCCAGGATATCCGTTCTTTCTCTGGGAAAAAAGTCCCTCAATATATTGTACATAAAGAATGATGTAACAGGATGCAATTGATATACAGGCTGCACTATAGGATGAAAACATGTTCTCGTATCACACATATATGAGGAGCTGTGAAACAATTTCCAAAGCAGCTGGATGAAGTCATGTAATGGGATCGATGCATTTATGCATACGGCCCAGCCCGGCCAAGTTAATAGAGTATGGAAAAGTAATAGCACAAAATGAGAAGATACATCGATGGGGAAAAAGAAAATCAAGCCTTTGAGTGACTTTAAGGATCAATCTGACCAAAAGGGATGTATCCAAAAAAAACACACCATTATGTACATTATGTGCAAAATAATAGCAGTATAACATCACTAATGTGTTTATTTAGTGATTTTAGCAGAAAAGACAATATAACATGGGAAAAAATTCATGACTAGGTGTAGCCGAGTAACGGACAACCAACAGAATAAACAGTAATGACATGCACGCTGCTAACTGTGTGTAACTGACGCATTTAATGAAAGGGGTGTGTTCAAATTAATAGCAGTGTGGAGTTCAGTTAGTGAGGTCATTCAGTCTGTGAAGAAACAGGTGTCAATTATGGCCCTTATTTAAAGAAGGAGGGCAGCAAA
>JAOVVH010000048.1:23201373-23211719 GCA_028566435.1 Scorpiodoras heckelii | reverse complement strand
TTGTTTGTGTGTGTGTGTGTGTGTGTGTGTGTGTGTGTGTGTGTGTGTGTGTGTGTGTGTGTGTGTGTGTGTAAAAAAAAAGACTGCTGCAGGCACTTCCTCTGGAGCATGACTCCACTCCAGTCTTTCCAGTCCAGACATGTCGGTAAGACGGCAAATCACTCCCTGAGCGGCTCTATGAAGAGCTCAGAGGCATAGTAACATGGCGCACTGCTCCTCCGGTAAGCTCTGCTCTCAGATCTCATTACAAGCCCGTCTGCCTTTTTTTTTTCCTCGCTGGCTTCTCCATCCATGAGTTTCTGCTGCTGATCTGGAATTCTGGTCGAATTCTACTCGTGGAGCTAATTTTATTAGGGCTCAGCGATTAAATTGTAACCGAGGGAGATAAAAGGGCCTCTGTTGTGCTTCAGCTCATTTTATAACTTTGCTTGCTGTGTGTGCGCACATACACACACACACACGCACGCGCGCACACAAAAAACAAACCAAAGTGATGGTCAGAGCTCAACAGCAGAGCAATAAAAAGGTACCATGGTTTTGTAGACACCTTGTGCAATAAGCTTAAGTAATCATTATCTAATGCAAATTGTATAGCACGAGTGAACCTGGAGTCAGAAAAGCAAAGGAAGTTTCTTCCTATAGCACATTTCATACACAAAGGAAATTCAGAGCTTTACAGAAATAAGACTTATAAAAGACAACTAAATAAATGAAATAAAATAAAGGACACAAAATAAATAGAGTAATAAATAAAAAGAAGTATAAAATGTAGGCAGAAGGAGTCAAAGAATGCCGAGGCATATAAAGCTGGCCAGATCTGGGGCATATCCGGGATACTTTGGCAGCTGGTTCCAGTTGTGAGCAGCAAAGAAGGCAAATGTTGGTTCACTGTTCATGGTCGTATGCAAAAAAACACCAAGATAAACAATTCAATTAGACAGGACCTAAAAACAGAAAGGAACGCGAGTAGTTTTACTATTTCAGGTTTAAAGAGAGTAGTAAATGGTGTAATTACATTACCATCAGCATGGAGGAAAAAATATAAACCGTGCTTTGATGATAATTGTTTTATTTCTATTAGTCATTTATCACTGGAGTGCTGCAGTTTTAACCAGCGTAACACTGTGTGCAAGTTAAACTTGTTGTCGAGTTCTCCTCTCTATCTGGTGTATGGTGCAGCTGGGAGATTAATGTAAGATCGTCAGCGCAATGGCGACGTTGCTGAGTGAAACACCAGGGTGCCAGGTATAATTTCACATGGTCGCATTCATGCGAGTGCATGATGATCAGATGCCCTACACGACGCGCGTGTACGTATCAGCGGTGCTGGATGGGATTCACATTCTCCAAAGTCGAGGACGCCGAGAGCCAATGACGGGTTCCTGCATTCCTATTGGTCGGTGTCATACCATTTGCGACACCGATTGGCTGAATCAGGTGTCTGTCATTAATAATGCAGAAATGCAGAACAGCCACCCAGAGAGATGTAAAAAGCTCAATCCCGACAGGTCAGGTAGGCGTGTGGTAATGGAGATAAATTACCGCTGTGACAGCTCACATACGAGTTTACATGTTAAATCATTTACATATTTATTTATTCGGAGTTTAACATCAGGTTTTACACGCAGTAGTTGCATTCATGACAGTGAGAGGTTGACCGATTTCACACTAGGTTAAGAGGAAACCCAAGCGAACACGGGGAGGACGTGCAAACGCCGCACAGAAAGGATCCAGGTTGCCTCACGACCTTCTTGCTGTGAGGTGGCATTGCTACTCTCTGTGTCACCATGCTGCACCATGCTGAGTCGAGTTTAAATATTAAATAAATCCTCTTGAGTGGCACTACAGCGAAGCTTTGCCCTACCATCCGGAAATCACTAGTTCAAGTCCAGGCGATGCTACAGCTGACCATAGCCTGGAGTCAAGAGAGCAAAACTGGTTGTGAAATCAGTGTGGGCATGGCAGTATACGCTCTCACCCATGTCAATCCCATGGCGTGGCACTGGCCAATCAAGGAGAGTGGGAGCGCTTTTTCTTCCGAGTGTCTTATACCGCTCCCGGACGTCACGAGCAGCAGTTCGAAAAGAGGCAGCGGCTGGCATCACGTGTCTCGGAGGAAACGCGTATTAGCCTTGCCCTCCCTGACTGGCAGCTGTCATGTGACATGGGAGAAATCCTGAAGGGTGTGAATTAGACATGACTAAATTAAGGGAGAAAGCTGGAGGAAAAGCTACAAAACATATTAAAGAAATATACACTAAATCAGGTTTATGTATTAAATTCCCGACAAGGTTTTAATGTCAATGAATCTGATTCGTACAATTTTGAGTTGATTTATAATTATACTGCATTATTATTACACTGAAAAGCAGCTCAAGACATATTTTATATTACACTCTATATTTTATTATTGCATCTGTACCCTTACACTTTTTTTCCCCCCTCATGATGTTTCTTAATGCATGTATCTACACAGCCTATCCTCAAAAAGACCAGAAGTCACATAAAGGCTCTTTATGTGCAACTGAGAAGGTCTAGCTGGTGTGAGAACAATGTATAACTCAACAAAGAGCCTAACATACTCTTAGAGTAACATGGGTTATCTTACTAATAATTACAACGAGAGACAAAAAGGAAATGGTCTACCATGTCGTCCTGAGTGTTTCTATACACTCGGTCTGATCATGACCCTGCAAGGTGCAGCATCTGAAGTGTGCAATACATCTGCACAAGTAGAGCTAGACTGTCTAGACTTTGCATAAGCACTCAGGGAAAGTAAATTAGGTTACTCATGTAATCGAGCTAGCCAATAACCCTTACACGTGAGGTAGGTTGGGTCCTGATGCCAGGCTGAGGCAACCCCTCCTTCTGATGCTGATGACTCGCTAGTTCAGACACGTACACTGAAGCTGCGTGGAAAGTCTGAGTCAGGAACAACCTGGATAAGTATCAAATGTGCCAGGACTCAAATAAAAACCAGAAAGGGCTCCAGGTTTCCCCTCACGACTGCGTCACAACCCCAGACTTGTCCTGAAACGAGCAAAGCCTCCATGGCATCCTCTCATACATAGCGCTGTGTGATACTGACAGCTCCTGAACACTGAGCGTCTTCCTTCTTCCTCTTAGTACAGCCGTGTTCATAAAGCTCATCTGAATTTGTATGCAGGCACAATGAGCACCAGTTGAAACAGCAAGGACGGCTCTGAATGTGATGTCAGCATCTGAATGGCTGCAGTTTACAAAGGACAACATCTCTTTAAGGCAAAAAGCCAATGGAGCTTTTCAAGCTGACAGCAATGAAGACATTTTACTCGGGCCAAGTGGCTGTTCTGTGATTGGCCAGAAGTCATGATGGATGGAGCCAGGAAATGTCTGAGCTCACGGTCTCCACACACACACACACACACACACACACACACACACACACACACATGTGGGCTTCATTCGGCTGCAGTCACTGTGGAGTCTGAGGTCTGGCACAACACCCTCCCCCCATAACGAGCCTCTCCATTTACTGCCAGATGCGCGCGCACACGCACACACACACACACCTCTCTTAAAACAACACGTGACACAAGGAGGAAAAACAGCATTCAAGTGCTCTAAATCCAGAGCTCTCAACGTGGGGCCTGTGAAGCAAAACCAGGGGGTCAGAGAGATTTTTTTTTTTTTACAATTTTGCTGGTTGAAATCACAACCGACTATTATAAAAGTTACATCACTATTCTATTTACAAACATGTTCTTGAAGTTATTAGCCTGTTAAGTTACTTTAATCGAATGGGTTTAATCCAAACCTCAATAACTCAAAAACAAGCCAGCCTATATATATATAACGTCAACATGAATCTAATGTCAGTTATAATAACATTGTCTTTTGTTAGTGTAATGCAACAATCAGAAATTAAAAAGCTCAATTAAATGATTAAATTAAAATAAATGCTACAGTAGAGCTTTAAATAATGAACCAAATATCTGAATAGATCCATTTTGTTTATACACTGATACAAAATACAAAGCAACTCCACCTAGGCACATCATTGTTTGCATCCACCTGCGTGTATATAAAGCGATAGACATCTGTGGAAGCTTCTAGAGTTGTTTACACTGTGAGAACTGCAAGTTATCACAATTGTGCAATTTTCAACGCGGTTTAATATTCGGAGCTCGTGAGATGGGTCATAGCATTTCGGAGGTAGAAGCAAAGTTTGGATTTTCACTAGTGCTGTCAAATTAATGCGTTAATGATTAAAGAATTAATCATGATTAAAAAAAAATTAACGGCACTAAAAATTTTAAAGCAGATTAAAAATTAGTTAAATTACTCAAACCAGCGGTGCCGTAAGTGAACACAAATATTCCCAAATTGACCGTTACGTTACTCGTTTTAGGCCGCATTCCAATAGCGAGGGTCCCTAATCTGTAACGCTGCTGCCAACACAGGGTACAGAATCCCAAGGGCTCTTCATAGGGAACTCGGTCACTAAAACGGCTCCATTTGGACAACGTCATCAACAGCAGACAGCTGATTGGTTGTGTTCTACAAGACAGCACTCGGCTGTATTTAGCATAACTCAAACAACACTGTTCAGACTCATTTTTTTTCGGGATTTTCCACCTAATTTAGTGTATCCAATTCCCACCCATCGGTATTTCCCCCATGGCACACGTCGAGCTGCCAGTCAGGGAGGGCAAATCTATCACACATGCTTCGTCCGAAACATGTGACGCAGGCCGTCGCATCTTTTCAAGCTGCTGCTCATGCAACTTCCGGGAGCAGAGTAACACACACGAAGGAAAGCGCTCCCGCCCACCTTCTGTATGCATGAGCTCACAGACGCCCTGATTGGACAGTGTCGCTCTGATTGACATGGGACAGAGCGTATGCTGCCCCTCCACCCTGAGAGCACGGCCAATTTGTTCTCTGAGCTCCCGGCTATGGGCAGCTATAGCATCACCCGGATTCAAACTAGCGATCTCCGGATGATAGGGTGAACGCGTTGCCGTTGCACCACTTGGGAGCCGTGGGTGATGTATTTTAACATTTTTAATGTACATTTTGCTTGCGGTTGGAACGTAACTTTACTCTTCGGTTGCAACATGCTGCGTTACTTCTAATTTAAATTGGCGAATCGATGTCTTTAATTAAACTCCAACTCTAATCAGTACATCAGATGAACGAAAGACAAAAAATATTTTTTTTTATTTAAAATAACGAAGACATTAATCATCATTAATATTTCACTTTTATCAAATAAAGTCAAGTGAATAATGTGGCAACATTCAGCAGTCATTTCTCTTTCATTTTCAATGGTCCTACGGTGCCAATCTGCATGTACAACACAAATTAAAATGTGCGTTAAAACCGCGATTAATCGCACGATTAATGCTCATATGTGAAAATTAGCGCTGCAATTTTTTTTTAATCGTGTGACAATTTTTTTTAACCATGACTACAAGAATTCCGGCAAAACCTCGAACTTACGACAGCAGTGTGGCCATAAACAGACTCTGGGTGAACGTGACCAGCGTCGGCTGGCAAGAATCTTTTCACGCCTTAAGTAACATCAGAATTCAACGCTGGGGCCTCAACAAACATCAGCATGAGAACTGTGCAATGTTCCCTCCAAGATCCTACCAAGCATTAACCTACCAAATATTAATTGGTATACCAGTTTTTTTGGTACTTCAGTGCACTCTATATGGCCAAAAGTACATGGACACCCCAGTACTGAACACCGTATTCCAAAAGCTTTCCAGATACTTAATTTTGTATTTATTATCTACAGCATATTCTCTACGCTTGCCCGTTTCCTCTATGCATTTTCTCAAAGTCTGTATCGTGTTTTTGTGGACTTCTCAGACACCCTGTACTTTAAGCAATAGTAAGAGAAATGTTTGTTATAATTCGTATGATGTCCTTTTTTTTCCCACAGAAAAAAAACAAAATTGAGGCACTCTTTTTTTTTAATTTATTTTAAAACACAAAGTCTCACAATCTAACATTTCGTATCATTTTGGTTGTGATGAGCTTTAATAATAATAATAATACTCTTCTACCACAATGTGCTGAAACAACATGAATTACTTGTTCAGTGTTGCCAGATTAAATCAGAACCCTGGAACCTGACTTATTTTAATCATCTTTAAAATGAAAAAAATGATGGTTACAATTTAGGACAAGTTTTAAACCAGGATTTCTGTTGAAAACAATGCAGTCAAAATATTAACCCCTGGAACACTGCACACATTTTACAATACTAATGATTTTACAGCAGTGCCTGAGGACTTCATTTGCATTCACCCAACAATTTATACATACTGCATTTGCATTTTATGCTACTTATCACATGTTCAGTGACGAATACTACAGCAGTTGTATCACAAATGCTAATAAAAGTTTCAGTTGACGGGTTACATGCCTACAACGAAAACAAAGTTGTAGCTAACCTGCGAGCCTGGCTTTCCTATGTGAACTATCGTTATGATTAAACTTCACAGGTTTAAAGAGCAGCCGGAAAATATTAATGTTGTTTTTGTTGAGTTTAGGAGGGAGGATGGATGCATCAGAGGAGTGTTAACGAAAGGCATATCCTAAACGATAGAAACGTGTGCACATCGCTTGACATCAGCTGAGCTCCAAAAACTGACAGTGGACGAGGACACGTTCAAAGTTACATCCCTGTCCTTGGATGAATTGCTTACGAGGTATTTATCAGGGCGGGTGGGGGTGGATTGGCACGTATATCAAACGAAATGGCAGGACAAAGATACTAGGTGCTTGTATATGCGATGAAGTGTTTTGCAATGACATCAAATTAAACCCTGACAGACACACAGTGTGTCCAAGTTCACATCCTCCTTTTCCTTGGTTGAACAAGTCACAAAGTCCCCATTGTGTCACAAAGTACTGGATGTGAAAATGAAAAGCAGACCCTTTCTGATGATGTTAGCTGTTTCTCTGTGCGACAAAGCATTGTCAAGTACTCTAGTTTTGAAATCACAGCAAAACTACACTGTCTTCAGCATCAGGCTGAAATAAGAGATATTTTTTCACACTGCCAAGTCATAAGCCCCATTCACACCTGGTATTAATATGCAACCTGGGCGATCAGATGGCAAGCGGTCACCGTTAGGTACATGTGGTTAACCTGTCTTGATGACGCACTGAGATCAAATCACTCAGACCACATTTGAAGGGGGTTTGAGACACATGTGCCCACATTCTTTAATGTATGTGAATGTGTCCTGGGCCACACTGAAGGACCGAGTATGCAGAAGCAGTGTGCCAACAGCTTCATATTAGTGCGCTGTTCTCTGTCACTTTAAAAAAATTCTTAGTGCTTTTCATTTAATTTCTGACAAACTAGGCACAGGAAGTGCATTGCTGCCTCCCGCTGGTTAAAAACACAGCATTTGGATGTACGTCTTAATTTGCATACAGAGCTGAGAAATGAGATCCGATCAGCTGACATGCACACGGAGACGCACTCTAATGACGTCCTTAGAGCTGTCCACTTGTGACCTGATCAGCCAGGGCGCATGTTAATGCCAGGTGTGAATGGTGCCATTGAGTCTCCCACTGTCATGGCTCTGATATTGCCAGATTCTAGACAATCATGAAAAGATCTCTGCTGTCAGCATTTTACGGTGAGACACATGCAAAAACTATTTCATAAGACCCGACTTTTTTCCGTGTTATAAAAATATGAAAAAATCTGTACATAGTATATCAAATGATGGAAGATACAGACAGCCTAGTGCTTAAAAAAAAAACAACAAAAAAAAAAAAAAAAAAAAAGATACTGTATGTATGGCTAACCCTTATCATGACGAAGATAAGAGCTTAAAAGTAAAGATAGTGAAATCACCCTGAAAATACAGTTCAGAGGGTTAAACACTGAAGCTGGGATGAGCAACCAGTCACTAACTAAATTAACATTATTACAGTTTAGGAATTTCTGTTTACATTTTTTGGTAATATGTCCAAAACCAGTATCACGGACAAACCTAAAGCAGGACCTGGACTCCATTATTAAACACACTACTCATGGAATGAGCGCAAAAATCTCATTATCAAGTGAGCTGAAAGTGAGTGACACCACTGAGAGTGAATACTTCCTGAGAACAATGGTCTGGAAGTGGCCATGCCCTGCAGCAAGTCACTCAGTGTTATACAGGAAATAGTCAATGTGCAAAAAGGAAGTGAGAGCAAGAGCAATCAGGCCAACAGCTTCCTGTACAATGAATGGTGGGGAATTTAGAGAAAGATGTGGTTTATTAGTGAACATGACTCGAGTGAGTTTTGACACTTGGAACTGTGCAGCTTTATGCATGACGTCTGGTATGTGTGCATTTTTCACCCCAAAGTACTTTTCATTTCTTCTCTTCAGCTCGTTTTCAATCGAAGCTACTATTAGTACACAGCCTGTTAGAAATCATTCGAGTCTGGTATGGTGAAACTTGAAATTACATGATAATCACGTTATTTAAGGACCAACCCAAGTGGGAGTGGAGAGATTTCACAAATGTGTGAAACCGGTTTACTTGAAGTAACAAAAAAACTTTCATACTAAAATGCACCAAACTCTCGTTGCAAGCGAGCAGCAAGAAGGTTAGTGTACAACAGCTAATATATAGTACAGCAGCTAAATCGCAAGCTATCATTGAAAAAGGTCACATCGTTCAGGTCACATCAACACAACCAGGCCGCTTCATAACGGCTTATCTCGTTTATGGGCATTTTAACACAGCTCTCAGAGCAATCAGCTCTCCCAGGCTGTTCAATGGCTTTTTTTATCAGGACCACAGGTTCATCTTTACAGTAGTTTCGGGTGTGTTTATGGTAACTAGTGAGTGTTCTAGTGTGCATACCCAAAGGCAGCAGCACAGTATGTCTTCTTTATGGACTTTTAGCAAACAATGTTATCAGTATCACTACACATCACAGAGCGCATCATAAAAAAAAGAAAAAGAAAAACCCCACTAAGGCATTAATGCGCATCTTGGGTTTTACAACAGCTAGGCCACATCAGCAAGAGGGAAACACAAAGTATCCGAGTATTCTGTTTCAGACGCAATATTGATGTGAAATTCGAACGTACACAGTTGAAAATCTAATAATTGTGTCGGCGACTGTTCGGCTTATAGCTCCTGAACTCGTGATAACCCGATTACACTGGGACAACCCTGTGTTACTTGATCATCTTTATAAAAGGTTTGTATGATACTCGTCTTCTCATGTTCCCACTGGGCATCTAAGGACAAGTTTATATTAATCATAATTACAGTCAAACCTGTATAAATACAGAGCACTCACCCAGTTTAATTTGCTACTTTGACAAAGGCCAGTCGTCGCGTCTGGTTCAAAGCCAGAATATTTATATAACATCTTATGCTCCTGATAAATTACTGAGCCAATTAAAAAAAATAAATAAAGGAGTGTCCTTACCTTCAGTCTGAGGGAGTAGGAGAATGCAGACTTCAAACAGAACAATGGTGAATGAATGAAAGGAGGTCATTCTCAAACAGCCTGGTAGCACTTCTGGGAAAAGCGCTCGGAATCGCAGGCGTCCCGGCGTCCGGTGTACACCAGCACTGATGGAGTAGTCCAATAAAACGTAGACTGAGGAGCAACAGTGGTGTCCCAGGCAGATGGTTGGAGATCGTGAGAGATGAGGGTGGAATTTCACTAGAATCTCAGAGATTTGTCCTTAAAAGATCTTCTAAGCCATGACGCTAAAAGACAGAAAAAAATGCAATTCAGGCAAATCAAATATATTTATATTACATTCCTCCTGAGATGCCAAATGTGTTCTTGCCTTTACTGCTTATTGTATACCCTGGACAGTCATGACTACAGGAACACAGTGAAAACACTCTCCAACTAAGCTGTTGATTATGAAGGAACATTGCTGTTTGACTTAACATTTAAATTAGGGGTGTGTATCTCTTCTACAACAAGAAAATATGCATTAAAATATGGAACAGGGAAACGTCACTTCTTCACAATGACTAATGGAGGCAGAGGGCACACCACCTTTACAGGAACTGATGGAGGCAGAAGGCACACTACCTTCACAGGGACCGATGGAGTCAGAACACACCACCTTTACAGTAACTGATGGGCACAGATGCACACCACCTTCACAGGGACTGATGGAGGCGGAGGGCACACCACCATCCAAGGGAATGATTAGCACAGAATTCACACCTTCACAGTGACAGTCTGGTCACACCCACAGCTCTTAACTTCTGAATGAAGGTGGGCTCATGAAAGAGGCATCATTTATTTAATGTGGAAGCAGACCGAGTCATACCCTTGTGTATTTTAGCTGTCTAGAGCAC
>JAOVVH010000048.1:23130908-23144604 GCA_028566435.1 Scorpiodoras heckelii | reverse complement strand
GTACACCCTGTTCACTACTGATCAGCTTCCAAACCTCAACCTTTCATGCTAATACCTGTCGTAAACACCAACGCGCTCATGTGCTAACTAGCCAAGCCAAGCCTCTGCATTAACTCAACACATCTGCATTATATAGCTAGCTGTATAACATTTTGGAACTTCCAGTCCAGTGTTTATTGTGTCCACTACTTACAGGTTGCATTTCTCATTAATAACACATTGAACATTGATGGAAAATGGTGCATGAGAAAAGAAGCTCCTGCTGTTTTCTTTTTCGGCATAATGATAAAAAATCCCTTATGTTTGAGATTGATGAAATTTTTCCCACATTTTTTTCCCCATCAGCTCAGCACACAATTTCTAGCTTGCTATGAGAACAACAATAATAGAGCACCAAGCAACAAATTAGCACCAGAATCGCTTAACACACCACAGATATGTCAATATAAATACAATTGACATCTTTCAGTGTTGAGGTTTCTTTTAAGGGCATACAATTCATTCAGGTAGGAAAATCCAGACTGTTGTTTCTTTTGCCTACTATTAATATTTTACACACACCATTTGATCTAACGTATCACTTGAGAGAACATATGCGTGTCATCTTTGGCTCTACGCATATGCAAACCTTTGCACTCAACTGTAAACTCTCAGAACAGCAAATACATAACAGCTCAGTGGCTCCATTTATATTCCTATAAGGATAGTTAACCTCAAATGCCTTCAAGAGACAGACATGTCTAAGGCTTTTAATAACTCTGCCTAGCACCAGGTGTTTTTCTGAACTTCTATTTAAGATCTGCAAGAAAGAACTGGAAGCTGAAGATTGTGTCTGTACTGCACGGTCTCTAGCACTAAGAATCTGCTCTCTCTATAAACTAAATGATTGATTATTCAGAAAATACATTAACTTACAGTATCTTACAAGATCTTACAGTATATTTATTTCACTAACCCACTTACAACAATCACACTATACAGTCTACTATTTAAGTGAACTTTACACTAAAAAAAAATGAAGACATAACTATTAATCTCTCAGCAGGTGCTTAATTATGTGATTCATATTCATCTTTTTTGTTGGTGTCACCCCTCATCAACTATCAGCTCACACTGCAGAAATCACCGAATCATACTTTCCCTTTAATTTATAATCCAGAACATTTCTGCAGATTGAAACAGTTCCTATTTAAACAGTTTAACTAGCAAATTCAATAAAAGCCAGATACCAAGAAATCGGCCCAATATTTTTCAGCCAACAGTCCAGCAGCTTTTATTTGCTGATTATCATAGACTCAGATACAGAGACAGCTTGAGGAAACATTACACAATGGCCACAAAATTCCATAAAACGCTCCACAATCCAGCCACAGCACAGTAACAATATACAGCGTGAATATGCAATCTGTCCATGAACCTGTGCTGAATGAATCAACTTTGTCTTCTCACTCAGTCCGTTTCTCTCACATGTCTACTTTCCATGACATCATCTGCCTACTGCTGTCTGTCCTGAGCACTTTTAATGAGCTAAGTTAAGGATTTGAGCAGACAGGCCATTGTGCCAGTTTTTCAGTTTGGCAAAACGAGGGCCTTTGGATCCTGATTCAAATATTCCCCTGTGGCATGAAGAGAGGTATAGAAGAAATGACAGAAAGAGAAAGACAAGAGGAGAAGGGAGAAAGAAGTGAGTTAGGGATGATGACCACTCCAAGAGATCACTGTCTAAGATCAGCCAGTGTTCAAATACACTGTACTTCCTGCAACATTCATCCTTTAAGAAACACAAGTGCTATCGAGACTGTGAGATTGTAGGACTGTTTTTAAAATGGCTCTTTGGTTAGATAAATATTCTTAGCTTACTAAAAGGACTGTAGATCGGACATCTTTCTTATACGGTGTTGTACTGTTGTGCAAAACTGTGAGAATATGTATGAAATGATGTTTGTTTAAATAATGTTAAAGTTCAGAGGGGTCAGTCTACATGGGTTCAAGTCAGTCATTAATGTTTCGAATCAAGTTTTATCTCAATAAGTCAATAAACGATGCCTTTGGCCACCAGGTGCTGCTGCTAGCTGCCTACCTCGCTCTCTCAAGAGCTTCCTCGTCTGGGTCTTGCACTGTAGAAAAGAAAGAGTGAGAAGAAAAGATGTAAGATGAAAACCTGTAATCCTTCACCATGATAAGTTTATTAATTTCACTGAATTTCACCAGTTACTTTAGATTTAACCTTCATGCTCTGTTGCACAATTTACAGTAGACATAATATTGACCAAGCGCCATCTTTTGAACTTTATTTCAAACCTAAAATTTCTTCTTATTCTGAGACTTCCAAGGCAGATAATGAGACTTTTTCCAATATGAAACAGAGCGGCGTTTAAGTTAAATAGGCTGTATTTTAGCTATTTTCATTTAACTTAGCATGCATAGTGAGGAGTTAATACCAAAATTGTGTTTATTGCTATTCAAATGTAGCTACAGACTAAGAGTTCACTGTAAACAGTAACATGTGTGAGCTATGCATGATTCTGACCATCCATTCTCCTTGTTTGATACTGGCATGAGCAAAGACCAGTATTACGTCTAACTCTGAAATTATTCAAGGAGAATATTAAGTACATAAATGTAAAATTATTAATTACTCCATTGTATAATTTTTTTTGCACAGAAGACATCAAAGGAGACGCATCTTAACAAGGACCGATTTAAACACACATAAAATTATGTCCTTTAAACCGCTGGCACTTCTTATTTACAGTAAAGTACATTAGACTCGCAGAATATTCAGCACTGCAGAAAATCCATTGCTTTATTACTACGATACACTCAACATACTAATAGTGAATCATGGAAAACCTTCATTATTTACGTATATTGTTCCACTTTTAATGATAGCTAATTGTTCTTCTTGTCGAGAACAGAACATGAAGGTTAAAATGGTGTGTGGAGGGCACACTCACTGTATTCAGTCCCGGTGACGTGGGCGAGGAGGCGGAAGGACTTGGACTGCATATGGGCGGCTCTCCGTGCCCACTCAGCAGGCTCCAGCACTTCTCCGCTGGTATTCACAGCCTGATACACTGGAGAAGCACTGTCTATAACACGCTCTTTAACAGGCAGACTACTGCAACCACAGAGAGAGCCGCATTCGTAAAGCCGGCACGACCCGATGGGTTTTTGTGAGTGTACTGCGTGACTGGGTTAACTGCAAAAAGGTCTTTTTGTGATATTTATTAAATAGTTCCCAAACACAAATGGATATTAGTAGCTGTCATGGTGTTAACGAAGGTTATCACGTTATAATAGTTTAATAAAGTTATCCGCTGTGCTTTCATAATTTGTGAAAGGAAATTCAGCACTCTCTAGCACAAGCTGACAAAGGTAAGAGGAAAGCCACAGGACATGACTGCTTTCTAAACAGCAGAAGCTTGTCTAGTGTATCAGTACCAGTGCAAACATTCAGTTCATATCTATCTCTTGCCCAGAAGGATGACAGAGTAGAGCAGTGATATTGTGGTTCCCATATTTAGTGTTTGACATAAGTATATGTGAATAAAATCATTAACAATCACAGCACCAAATAGCCAAAGTGACCAAAGCCCATTTCAACAGACCCTCCTCCACTAATCTAATAGTACTGCAACAGCAAAGTGTTCCCCTTATCATCAAATCCTGCTCTCTGGGTGCTGGTGCAGATGATGTCACTGTGTCCCGTCACACTAACCAATCATGAGCATCTGTGAGCTTGTGTATGCAGACGAGGGCATTTTGTGCTTTCTTCTGAGTGTGTGCTATGACTCTGCATGACATGGAGAAAGCATGGGCTAGCCATGGGTGGTAATTGGTAACATGAGAAAATTAAGAGAAATTAAGATAAAACAAAAAACAAAAAAACGCAGCTCATATGGAATGACAAATATTCTGTTCTCATGAGCACCATCAAGTACATAACGCAAACTCAGACCTCTAGCAGGTAAAAATGAGGGTATAAGGGAAAGAAAGAAGTGAAACGATTGCCAGGTTTTAGAGATGAGGTATGTATACATGCTGAGTTGCATGATGAAGACAGCAAGACTGAGCTGTGGGAGAATGAATGACCGGAGTGAATAATGAATACAGGAACTGAGCTACATACAAAAGAGGAGAGCCAGAGGGAGCATCATTATGGAAGTGTCAACCACCCTGAAGCAGCAGAGGGCCACAGAAGGGCAAAGACAAGCACAGAAACAGGGTGGAGCCAAGAAAGAAAATGCTAGTGGTGAAGGTTTTTATTGTTGGTTTTTTGGGGGGTGGGGTGGGGTGAGGGCATAACTGATGGACATGACAGACACATCAAACAGACATTAATGAAAATGTTCTGTGTAGCTTCCTACAGAAACATCTTCAGTACTCTCTCAGCAAATACCTAACATACTACACCACATACATACACTCTTAGAAGAAAAAGTGTTCCTTGTGGGTTCTTTGGACAGGTAAGGGTTCCTAACTTTCTAAAAGAGGTTCTGCTTGGAACCCCATTTGACCCTTAACGGTTCAAGCTAGGTTTCCACAACAGAAGAGGTTCACTATTGGAGACTTATGAGTTCTTTGAATAGTTAAGGGTTCTGTTGTAGGCTTATACATTTTTTTCCTAAGAGTGTAAAATAAATAAAATATAAAATACAGTAATACAGCATTCACAACCCCAACAAGACCAAAACTCAGATGTAATTCTAATCAAGCCCATTCAACCAAAAGCCAATCTAACGAATATATCATGATAATGAGTGAGACATTAAATTACTAGTCATCTTTTACTAACTGCACAGCTCATTAAATTCAAGTCTACTCTCTCTATATGGCTTAACATGAAACCAACGAATCTACACTGCCAGTAAAAAAAACTGGACATATTTGCTTATAGAAGGGTTTTCTTCATTTTTGAAGATCTGAAGCTTTTTCACAATTTCTGAATAACCCGTTATGTGCCCTGAATTATCTGAGTGATCTGTTGTGCCCAACTATTGACTGGAAGTGTACATAAAATTGTGCAGCTAAAGAATAACAAAAGCTAATATCCATATAAATACTCAGAGTAGATGTAGCAACACACATTTACATTTATGCCATTTAGAAGATGCTCTTCTCCAGTGCTTAGGCATTAACTCACATAAGAGCCACAGCTAGTGTTCCGCATTAACACCTTGTACACACTCAAAGCAACATGTAGTCTTACTAAAGCCAATCAGCATTCCGTTGTATGTACTCAAACCACACTACAGACGGAAACAATTTGGTGAGGAGAGAAAGAAAATTAGCCATCTTGATGGAAATCTTCAGCGCACAGCAACAGCTGAACCAAGCACAGCTATTTAACCAGCACAAAGTGTAGAATGGTGCATGCAAGCAGGAGAGAAAAGACAAGAGGAAGGCAAGGTGGTGTATTTGGTCTTACCCGGGCATTTCAGCACCTCTGGCCTGAGACTGACCAGCGATTGCGTCCATGATAGCGTCCTGTGAGTACATGCTAATCGGAGTGTTGTACTGGGCATGGATGATGGTGGCTTTGCCTCCCGGGCCTTTCACTTCAATAGGCTTGTTGGTGGAAAGAGCCGTGTCCTTCAGAGCACTGGGGTTGAAACTGGGCATGTACTCATTGCTGTGGTGGTGGAGTTAGTCGCATGTGGTGAAAAGGTGGAAAAGAGAGAGGAAAGGGGGATGAAAGAGGAGCAACAGAGGAGACATGTGTTGCAGTGATGGCTATAAGGTAAGACATGCAGGAAAGAGTGCGTATAAAGTTCCTTTGCAGAAAATGAGGCTTTAAAGGAGCTACAGAGGAAACTTGTAAACGAGTAATCTGATTAATTAATATTTATTTATTCTTGTATTTATTCATAATTTAAAATCAATACTGTCTTTTAGATACACCAATCAGACATAACATTAAAACCACTTGTCTAATATTGTACAGGTTCCCTCGTGTTTCCAGAACAGCTCTGACCCACTGAGGCATGGACTCCACAAGACACCTGAAGGTGTGCTGTGGCATCTGGCACCAAGACATTAGTAGCAGATCCTTGGAGACCTGACTTGTATTTCCAGCTGATCCCACTGATGCACGATCAGAATCAGATCTGGGAATTTGGAGGCCAAGTTAACACTTTCGACTCATTGTCATGTTCCTCAATTCCTGAGCAATTTTTTTTGCAGTGTGGCAGGGTGCATCATCCTGCTGAATGAGGCCACTGCCATTAGGGAATACCGTTGCCATGTTGAGGTAGGCGGTATGTGTCAAAGTAACAACCACATGAATGCCAAGACCCAAGGTTTCCCAGCAGAACATTGCCCAGAGCATCACACTGCTTCCAAAGACTTGCTTTCTTCCCATAGCGCATCCTGGTGCCATCTCTTCCCCAAGTACATGACGCACACAATCCCATCCATCCATCCATCGATCCATCCATCCATCCATTTATCCATCCATCCTTCCTCTTCCGCTTTATCCCACGACTCGGGGTCATGGGGGGGCTGGAGCCAATCCCAGCGTCATCGGGCGAGGGCGGGGTACACCATGCACAGGTCGCCAGTCCATCGCATGGCCAACACACACTCACGCACACATTCACATCTATGGGCAATTTAGAGTGACCGATCAACCTAACATGCATGTCTTTGGAGTGTGGGAGGAAACCAGCGTACCCGGAGGAAACCCACACAAGCATGGGGAGAACATGCAAACTCCACACAGAACGACCCGAACCGGGAATCGAACCCGGATCGTCTTGCTGTGAGGCGACATTGGTAACCACTACACCACTGTGCCGCCCCCAGCCATCCATATGATGTAAAAAATGTGATTCATCAGACCAGACCACCTTCTTCCATTGCTCCATGGTCAAGTTCTGATGCTCATCTGCCCATTGTAGACGCATTGGGCACTCTGACTGGTCTGCAGCTACACAGCCCCATACACCGCAAGCTGTGATGCACTACGTATTCTGACACTTTTCCATCATAACCAGCATCAAATTTTTGCCACAGTAGCTCTTCTCTGGGATCAGACCAGACGGGCTACCCTTTACTCCCCATGTACATCAATGAGTACCGTCCTTTATTTCCCTTTCCTTGAATTTCCATCTGGGATCAATAAAGTATCTTACTATCTATCTATCTATGAGCCTTGGGCACCCATGACCCTGTCGCTGGTTCACCGGTTGACCTTCCTTGAACCACTTTCAGCAGGTACTCACCGCTGCATACCAGAAACGCCCCATGTGACCTGCCATTTTGGAGATGCTCTGACCCAGTCTCTAGTCATCACAATTTGGCCCTTGTGAAAGTCACTCAGATTTTTATATTTGTCCACTGTTCCTGCTTCCAACACAGCAAATGTGTGAACTTATTGTTCACTTGCTGCCTAGTATATCCCACCACTTGAAAGCTGCCACTGTGATGAGATAATCAATGTTATTCATTTCACCTCTCAGTTGTTTTAATGTTATGGCTGATTGCTGTATGTCAGTGTTCTGAACAAAAGTCAAAATGTTTCTCAGGTTAATGCATCCTATAACAATGCAAACTATATGTCAAAACTGGCACACCAATGCATATAAATGAGCTCCTTTAAACACCAGAAAAAAAAACATCCTGCAAATACCAACTATCACCTACCAACCATAAATTCTGGACTTAACTCTTATCACAACACTGTAACAGTTCTGCGTCATTATCATGCTGGCTACAACCAATGATCTGCATGTAAACTCTGAATATGACAAACATGCAGCTACAGATCATCAGTCTGTCTTTTCTACAGTCCTGTCATTCCTGAGCACAGCACCACACAACATAGCCCCAGACACTGGCATATACATGAAGCATATGCTGCCATGATCCAGACAAATTCTGCTTTCTCAACTCTGCAAAGAAAGAGTAATCACAGATTCACAGTCTCATTTAGGTCAGATTTCAACTGACAATATGCAGAATGCTGGACTGCACAAAAAAAAACCCCAAAAAACAAGGACATAAACATGCCACAGACACAGCCATGCACATAAATAACACGGCACTCAGGAGCAAGGTACTAACTTGATAGGTGCGTTGCTAATAACCTAGGGTTGCAAGATTAAAGAGAGAAAGAAAAGCAAAAAACATCGGTTAACATCTGTTAAGTGAGTCACAAATTTTATGTTCACAAATTATATTTCTTGGATATTTTACTATGTTATTACCCACAGTACACTGTAAATCTGGTGTACAAGCTATATACTCAACTTCCACACTACAGTGTACACTATATGGCCAAAAGGTAGTGGACACCTGACCATCACACCTATATGTGGGACTTCCCCAAGCTGTTGGAAACACACAATTATACAGAATGTCTCCAGCATTTCCTTTGGAGTGGAAGAATTCCAGTAGCCTGAACAGAGCCCTGACCTCAAACTTTAACAGCAGCTGCACCTCTGAACTACTCATCCAATATCAGTGCCTGGCCTCACTAATGCTCTTGTGGCTGGATGGGCAAATAAACATAGCCATGGACTAAATCTGGAAGGGTTTATTTAAAAAGCACATAAGGGTGTGATGGTCAAGTGTCCACAAAGTTCTAGCCATATAGTGTGTAATAATGAAAAGTACTGCTACTGCTGGGCCGTATACACTGAAGTACCAGAAAAACTGGTATACCAGTTAATACTTGGTAGGTCCCCCACAGGATTTTGGAGGGAACGTTGCACAGTCCTCACGCTGATGTTTGTTGAGGCCCTAGCATTGAATTCTGATGTTACTTGAGGCAGTTTTGCACGCCTATCGTGTGAAACTTTTCATGCCAGCCGACGCTGGTCACGTTCACCCAGAGTCTTTCACAGCCACACTGCTGTCATAAGTTCGAGGTTTTGCAGGAAATCTTGTAGTACACCCTTGAAATGCTCATACGTGAAAATCCAAACTTTGCTTCTACCTCCAAAATGCTATAACCCATCTCACGAGCTCCAACTATTAAAATTGAACTATTGAAAATTGCAAAATCGTTATAACTTGCCATTCTCATGGCAGAAAGAGCTCTAGAAGCTTCCATAGAGGTCTATCACATTATATACGTACTGGCGGATGCAATGAACCAAAGACGTGCATTGGTGGTGTTGCTGTGTATTTTGCATAGTTTTTCTGGTACTTCAGTGTATAGTGCTTTATATAGAACCACCTAAATAGTAAATAGTGAACAAGTTACTAGGTGAGAGACTGATTTCAGACAGAGGATGAGAGATGTCGATGATGAATGAACAGAATTTGATCATGGAAATCAAGAGAAAAGCTGGTATACAACTGTGGACAATCAGAGGGTGAGGTATGTGTTTAAACACTTATTGTCCAAGGGAGAAAATTAATCAATCAAAGCTGCTAACATGCTATAAATATAAAATATGAGTAGTGTATCTCACACTAAACATCACACAATTTCACCCCCTGCATCAATACTACATTCTTTAGATGCACACCATTTTCCTTGGAATTTTGTCCTATAGGGTGCTGCAACTGGCACATTTCTTTTCACTTCTTTCTTGCTCTTTGTCTCACATTATGCACCATCATATTATGCAAGCCAATGAGGTACATCTAGTTCCTCATGAAGAAAACACCGACCTAATGGCCCCTTTGAGCTATACTGAGCTGCACCATTCAGCTTTCATCCTAAAAGAAACACTAAAAACAGAAAGAAAAACTCTCACGGTCAACTCTTCATATGATACACTATTCAGTGCTTAAAGGGCAAACTCTAGAAGAGTTGAATTGAGAGAAGGAAGGAAGACATATGGTGTGCCAGCTAGACACCTGAACCTTGACAATCCATGGCCTTTTATAGATAGAGATGTAACAGGTGCTCTCTCTCTCTCTCTCTCTCTCACTTAACTGATTTATGTCTGAAACATAAATGGCAGATACAAACACTGACATGTGTAAACATAGTTTAAACAAGTGTAAACACATGCAAACTCTATTATAACCTCCACTCTTCAGAGAAGGCTTTCCACCAGATTCTGGAGTGTAGCTGTGGGGATTTGTACTCATTTAGTAATAAGAGCACTGGTTAGGTCAGGGGCTGATGTCAGGCGAGGAGGTCTGGGGTGCAGATAGTGTTTCAGTTCATTCCACATTTGTTCTGTGGGGTTGAGGTCAGGGCTCTCTGCAGGCCACTTGAGGTCTTCCAAACTTTTGCACTCGACTGTAAATGCATAACAGTTGGAATTTGTAGAATATAAGGAATGTGTAATGTTGTATCATTAGACCTTGAGATCAGTGTCAAAGTATCCTGAAGTTGGACCATTAACTGGGCTTTGGTATCCTTGGAGTAAATCCAATACATACATAATACATGCATGCACAGTCCATCATATGTGACCTGTGTGAACTCAGGTCTGAAGAGAGTTCACGTCCTAGACGGTATGGGAACCACTGCTGTATTGAATTACAAACTGCTGTATTGAATTTGCACTGCTGTCATCCTTCGGTCACACAACACATGCCAGTTAGCAGCCAGGTGGGCCGGACCCCTTGCTTTAAATTTGCTAATGACATATATGTCCTAATCAATGAACATGTATATACAAGTCTTTTTGTTAATTCCAGCTTGATTTTGCAAATTAACATTGGAAGTATTCGGTGGGATTTGCTGGGTATTACCACAACCGCCCCTGGCTACTGGCATGTCACGTGTACTCAATATACCTGCTTACATACCACAGTGGCTCGCCTGAGCCCAGGCTTTTAGCTCTCTCCTGAAGCATGGCCATTTCGCTCAGCGTTTCTGCTGAGTACAGTCCAATTGGGGAGTTATATTGCTGCGTCTTTTGTGTGCTAGAGGACTGGCTGAACTCCTGTGTGTTGCAGTGGTAAGAGTTTGTTTCAGCACAGGTAGCAAAACCACCATTGATTTGATAAGGATGATCCTTAAAGGAGGAGACACATGGATAAAAAGAACAGGGGGTGAGAAGGAGGCCTAGATGTGTGGATCTCAAAAGTGAGGTCCCAAGGGTCAGCATTATTACTGATTTAAAAAAACAAAAAAACAAAAACGTTATTGTGGTGGTAATTTTTGGCATCTACTTGAAATTATTACTGTTATTTCCATTATATTCATAATTTTAATCATAAATGTAGTTATAAGGCTACATAAACTGGTCACATGGACTGAAAGGGTTTAATCATAAACATTAAACTCAAAAAAACACTTAGAAATTTTGACCTGAATACAATTGCTGTTGATACAATGCAAATGTTCGAATCTATCAAGATTTAACACAGTGTACTGGTTTCCATTCTGTGCACTTCCATAACTGTGGTGTCATTTGTGTCCCACTAATATTACATGAAGCAAAGGTAAAATCCATTTTAAAATGCGTAACGTGGGCTTTACAACAACCAGTGTGCATGTTTAAGATAAATAACTTATTTAAATTATTAAAGTGTATGAACAACATTTCAAACATGAAATATTAAATGGATTCGCGCATTACTGCAAACATAATGATTATATTTTAAAGTAAAGTCTGCCTATAGTACTATAAACACACTTTACTTTGAAATATCATCATTGTTCTTGCAGTAATGCGTGAATCTATTTAATATGTAAAGCTTAAAACATCCTTTCCCATTAGTCAGTCATTACAGCACATTACATGCACATTTTATTGTTCCATATCATTCATTCAGCCCTGCTATCTGAACACATTCAGCCTATGAAATATTTGGAAGAATCTACAAGTCACATGTTTAAGAGGAAGTTGAATCTGAATTTTCATAAAGGTCATGTGAAGAAGATTTATTTTCAAGGATATTGTGATATTGACTGGCAAGGTCACTGTGAAAGTGCAACCCTGTTACAAAACTATAGATTGAAAGTAAATCACTGAATTAAAAAACTTTAAGAAAATTATAAATAAATATAAATGTCCTCATGCTATTAGCATGGACGTATTTGCTAATGCCATGCTTAAAAACTCAACTGCGTTACTCATTTAAGAGCGAAATGTAGCCATGGACAGGAGGGACACAAGATAAGCAAGATTCATTATAGGTAGATTCATTGTTTAATTTTTAAGAGTTACAAAGGCTAAATGGCCACTGCAATCATGGAATCGTCTGCGTCTGCCTAATATTAATAGTTGGATTATGCTCATAAAATAAATTCTTTTTAAAATATTTTTTTACACTCACCAGGATCAATGGCTGTAAAAAGATGTATTATACCCCTTATGTAGTTTCTGTTGAATTTGTTTCAAATGAAAATGTTGAATGAACTGGTTCTCTGAGTAAACTGCATCTTGTTTTGCAGCCACTGTAGGGCATTATCTGCGCTATCAGATTTTCCACAAAAGTTGATCCAAGAAAATGGGCATTTTTTCACTGAGAAATCAATGTATTCTTGTAAAACTCATGTACGCAGAGGCACCTGCTTGGCTTGTAGCATCCTAAAGAGACGCTTCTACGTAAGCCTATACAATAATCTGAGCACAAGGTTTATCTAAGATGACCCTTAGGCATCTGTGTCATATGAGAGAACCTCCACAAAACATCATATTCATAGCAAGGAACATGAATTCTGCTGGGATTGAAAGTAGATGCATAGAAATTGTTTAAGCCTAGCTAGCACATACCTTCTGGTGAGGGATGAAAGGAACCGAAGTGTCAATTCTTGGTGCAGTGATGGACACAGGACGCTTTGGCCTAGAGCAAAACAGATGTTTGTGAGAGTTCATTCATAAGAGCGCTACTGCATGTGACACAAAGCTGATTAAAAAAGCAATCTCTATGACGAGACTGATTCTGATCTCGACAGAGGCAGTGACAGAAGAGGACAAATGCAGAACTGAGGAGCACCTGAATAATTGTACTTATCCCATACATGGTGCAGTATCCAGGAGCACTTTCAGCTACAAACACATTACAAAAAGGTGAGCTAGGAAGGACATTGGGAGATCTCTCCTGCCATCAGACTCCATAGTTTCTCCTCCCAATATGTTACCTTGTCCCCACCCTCTCAGTATGGACAACGGGATAAAATATCTAAAACTATAATCCACATCCCACAGAGCACTGAATGTTTCACATTAACCACAACAAAGCAGACTCAGTGCCCTACAGAATGGGAACGTTTCAGTTTGACGTCTCTTGTATGTTCTGTATGTGTGTGTACCAGAGATGGGGAATGTACTCTAGTCATACATATCGATCTTCATTTTGATGCATTAACATTAATTAAATGTCTGACAAGCTGAATGTCATTCCCTCCCTTATTATCAGGTGTAACCTTAAGCATGTATGCAGCCACAGAGGGCACAACCATAACAGACTTGAGATTTGACTTGGACTTGCAAAAAAATTACTTGTAAGCATCTCTGGTGTGAACTGTATGTACAGTATTTTATAAATGTATGTATGTATGAATGTATGTAGGTATGTACTGTATATATGTATGTAGTCAATGTACAGTACTGTGCAAAAGTCTTAGGCACCCTGTTGTTTTGAGTTCTGCATTATTGAGTCAGTACAAAAAATGTTATATTTCCAAACATTACATTTCCAACAAAAAATAATTAAATGTTACGCAAAAATGTTTGTACGTCAGTAACAAAAGCAACACATTAAATGACAGACCACTTTTCAGAAAAGAAACATAATGAAGGCTGCTGGGTTTTGCATGTAAAAAAAGAAGTAC
>JAOVVH010000048.1:23095143-23105920 GCA_028566435.1 Scorpiodoras heckelii | reverse complement strand
GTGTGTGTGTGTGTGTGTGTGTGTGTGTGTGTGTGTGTGTGTGTGTGTGTGTGTGTGTGTGTGTGTGTGTGTAAATCTGAAATACTCAAACCAGCCCATCTGGCATAAACATATTTGGACATTTAAAA
Source organism: Scorpiodoras heckelii (assembly GCA_028566435.1). Classification (NCBI taxonomy): domain Eukaryota; kingdom Metazoa; phylum Chordata; class Actinopteri; order Siluriformes; family Doradidae; genus Scorpiodoras; species Scorpiodoras heckelii. Next base: position 23,105,792 of record JAOVVH010000048.1, on the reverse strand, counting down.
AAATCTATAAATCTTATCCAGATCAGCCATAACATTAAAACCACTGAAGCGTGAAGTGAACAACACTGATTATCTCATTACAATGGCACCTGTCAAGGGGAGGGATATACAGTATTAGGCAGCAAGTGAAGTCAGTTCTCAAAAAAAACTTTTTTTTTAATACTAGGAGTGTTCTTGGAGAGAGCAGACTTCTGCTAATGCCAATAGGCAAGTCTTTTTTATGACAAGTTCATACATTCATGACAAACACAGTTCATATTTGCCCAGTATCACAAAAATATATGTGTGGATTTAATGGGTTCTTCCTTGGCCCACACTACACACTTTCATCAAGGCTCATTACAACCAGTAGTTTTTACATAAACCTGCTGACAGACAAACAATCAGCACCAAAAACATAACCTCCTTGGCAGAGGTAATAATATATTTATAGTATAACTATAGTATAATAAATTACATAAACTCACCATCCATAGCCAATCATGTGGCAGCAGCACAGAGGATAAACACATGCAGATACAGGTCAAGAGCTTCAGTTAATATTCGTTTAAAACATCAGAATGGGGAAAATGTGTTCTCTGTGAATTTCACCATGGCATGGTTGTTGGTGCCAGACAGGCTGGTTTGAGTATTTCTGAAACTGTTGATCTCCTGGAATTTACACAGAATGGTGTGAAAAAATCATCCTGCGAGCAAAGGATCTGTAGGCTGAACCACCTTACTGATGAGAACGATCAGATGAGAATGACCAGACTGGGTTGAGCTGACAGAAAGTCTTTAGTAACACAAATAAGCACTCATTACATCTGTAGTGAGCAGAAAAGCATCTCTGCATGCACAAAGCATCAAACCTTGAGGTGGAGGAGATACAGCAGGAGATAACCGCATCAGGTTCCACTTCCTTCAGGCAAGAACAAGAATCTGAGGCAGCTGATTTGTTTTCTAATATTCATCTTTCCAGTCTTGGTGAGTCTGTGCCCTTATAATTTATAACTAACCAGTTATGGACAAAAGTATTCAGACCTACACATTACACCTACAGGAGCTTTTATGACATTCACTTCTAAATCCATGGACATTAATATGGAGCTGGTAACCCTTTGCTGCTAAAACACCTTCCACTCTTCTGAGAAGGCTTTGTACAAAATTTTCAAGTGTGTCTGTGGGAATTTTTGCCCATTCATCCAGAAATTTGGTGAGACACTGACACAGGACAGGAGGGCCTTGTTCGAAATCTCCGTTCTAGTTTACCCCTTGATTTGTGCACAGGGGCACAGTCATTCAGGAACAGAAAAGGGCCTTCCCCAAACTGTTCTCACAAAGTTGGAGGCATACAATTGTCCAAAATGTCTTGGTATGCTGAAGCATTAAGATTTCCCTTCACTGGAAATAAAAGGCCTTGGCCAACCCCTGAAAAACAACCCCAGAGCATTATCCCACCTCCACCAAAGTTTACAGTTGGCACAGTGCAGTCAAGCAAGTAATGTTCTCTTGGCATTTACCAAACCCAGACTCATCCATCAGACTGCCAGATAGAAAAGTGTGATTAGTCTCTACACAGAACATGTTTCCACTGCTCCAGAGTCCAGTGGCTGCATTCTTTACACCACTCCATCCAACGCTTGGCATTGTGCTTGGTTGGTGATGTAAAGCTTGCATGCAGCTGCTCATCATCCAGTGCACAGATTTTGTGCTGATGTTAAAGCCAGAGGAGGACTGGAACTATGTACTCATCGAGACAGCAGAGGGTTGGTGACTATTATGCACTATGTCCCTCAGCACTCAGCAACCGCACTATGTAACTTTACATGGACTGTCAGTTTGTGGCTGAGTTCCTGTACTTCCTAAATGCTTCCACTTTTCAATAATACTACTCACAGTTGATTGTGGAATATCTAGGAGGGAAGAAATTACACGACCTGGCTTGTTGCAATGGTGGCAACCTATTACGATACCACATACGAATTCAGTGAGCTCTTTACAATGATCCATTCTTTCACAAATGCTGGTGAAGGCAGACTGCACAGCAAGGTGTTTGATTTTATACAGCTGTGGCAATGAGACTCCATGAAACAGATAAATTCATTGATTAAGAGGTGTGTCTGAATACTTTTGTCAATATAGTGTATAATTCAAAGATTAATACATAAATATAAACATCGGCCCACTATAGCCCCACTCTGGGAATTTATTTGTAGCCCTAACTACAGGATACATTTACACCCAGCTTGAAATGGATTTGTATATGAGAATTTAATGAAGCAAGCATGATCAAGGTGTAGAATACAGCTGTTTTCCCTTGGGTCCTGGCTTAAATACTTTCTGTACATCAGTGAATACAGAGTTAAAGAGCAGCACACTTACAGATTCGCTTTCAGAAGCAGGGATGTACAATTTTCCTGTACTGCGTTGGGACAAGTTCCCAGACACCTCCAAGCCTTTGTGGGTCACTGTGGAGAGTCTGGTGGATATAAAACTGCTGCTTAGAGAGTGGAGCTCCCTCTGAGGAACACACAGCAGCACACGCAGACATGGGATGTACATTGCTATAGCCACTCTGAAACACACATAGACAGGATACAGTGCATGTAAATAACTGTACAGGACTCAGTAGGATGGTACAGGGTGAAAGCCACCTTCATAATCATTTGTAAATCCAATTCAACAAGATCTCCAAGAGACTTGTTACTTCAATGCAGTTCAAGCAACTTAAATCATTGTTGTATTTTCGTAGATATTTTACCGAATTCCTTAAATGTTAAAAACATTAGAGCAACTACACAGTAGAGCCAATAGAGTGATGTTATTTTGCCATTCAATCTGGACCAGTAAACAACTCTATAAATGTAAGTGTGTCATATAAATAACTGGACATAAAGGCATTAGGCAGTGGTAACTTAATGACCAGAAGATTGTGAGTTAATTGTTGGGCTCTTGTATAAGACACTTAAAGATCCCATGACATGCTACTTTTTAATGCTTTTATGTAAGCCTTAATGGTTCCCTAATACTGTATCTGAAGTCTCTTTCCCGAAATTCAGCCTTGGTGCAGAATTACAGCCACTTCGAGTCAGTCTCACAATGAGCTTTCCTTAGTACGTCCCGTCTCTGTGTCTGTAGTTTTAAATGATAATGAGGAGGAGAGAGGTGGGGCAAGGTGGAGGGTAGTGGAATGGCCTTGACCAGCTTGCGGCCACGGTACCATGCGTTTATGTTTACCTTGGTTGTATCACGAAGGCTCATAGACACGCAGCTGTTCAAGCTTTTCAGTTTGACCCAGAATCTGATCCCAATGGAGAAGCTGAAACTCAGAAACTCAACGTCTCCGAATGCTTAGTTTAAAATATTGTGTCTGGATACGGTAGCGTGGTTACCCCGATTATCGCCCACCTGAAATACACCAGAAGTAATTAAGTGCTGTAACGTGATTGGTAAAGGGAGAGAAAGGAAAGCCCTAATAGGTAGAAAAAGGAGATGCCCAGAAATAGGACCTGGGCGAAGACAGGGGACATTAAGATACTTTAGTTGGTTTGTGTATGTACGCTGTTACAGCTGTATTCATTTGTAGTAAGATTCGGGACATTCCCTTGATATCCAGGTAGTTCAGATCAGTGCCTGTAGCCCGGTTGCTGTAATTTTGTCCATTCTCATCTGATCAGCTGGTTTACAGAGGTGCTCACTCATAGTCATTTCAATGAGGGGAAAGGAAGATGTCACGCACGTCATAACACTAACAGCAGAACGGTTATCCAAATAACAAAGAAGTTTACAACACTCGCGTTACAGTGTGTGTATTCACACACATACCTGATGCTATCTAACTTTACATTAGTGACAGTAGCCTGCTATCTGGGCTGATAGCTGATAGCTGTTAGCTGTTAACTGCAGAGCTAATGTTACAGCCACATTCTAAGGGTAATAAGCTAGCGTTAGGTAACCAAATACAGCAAAATGATATAGCGCTAGTGTTAGCTGAAATAATTGGCCGAAGTTTGTAGCTGAGTCAAGGAGAGTTGGTACTGATCCAGACTTAATTTTCAGACGTTCTGCAAGATCAGCTCTGAATTGGCCCAAGTTGAGGAAACAGTCGTCGCGAAATGTTTGGCGCAGACATAACGTTACAAAACTTCGGGAAGTTGTGTCGGCGCATTTCCAGAGCAAATACAATTAACCCAGTGGTTCTTCAGAGGCTTGGATGAAAGAACTAAAAAAGGAGAGTTTGTACATCCAAACACTGAGCAACTGCCACGCTTCGCCCGTTTGCAAGCCATGATGTCTCTCGAGGAAAAAACAATGTAGCGCACGCACGGTCAGTCTTTAGCTCCTTTTTTCATGGGCGGGGCAAATTCTCTGGGTGGGCAAAGCAGAGAAAGGGGCAGTAACCTTTCCCCGTATGACAATGTAAGGGGAAGATTCCAGATCAGGCCATCTGAGCTTTCATTTTCTCGAACGCGGAGAAGGATACCCAGAACTTGCTTTACACCTATCGCCATGTCTAGCCACTGGGGGACCATAATCAGGCTAGGGGACTCATTTGTATCCTGTCTCATTTCTAAGTCACTATGAATCAAAGCTTCAGGTTATACAGGTTTTAATCACAGCTTAAGTTTTTGTGGCTGATTGGTTAAGCCATGTTTAGCGTTAAAGGATGTAATTAAATATAGATAAAATAAAGTTTAATTTATCAAATCCTCAAATAAACCTTATCCTGGTTTTGCTATCTGACCAGCATGTGACCTTGAATTTATATTCAGGTTAATTATTAGTCAAACGTGGAGCTGGAAAACCCAAAAGAAAGCCTTTTATATCAATGTATAAAGAAGTAATGAATAAATAAATAATTTTTGAGCTTACTGAAAGCAAAAGCTAGGTAAACATGTAGCTGACATCATCTGTTTTTCATTTTAAAAACATTTCCAGTTCCACCAGGCGTGAAAGTGCTTGGAGGAGGATGAAAGTGTTGTGTTAATACCTGTATTTGGGGTGAGTGATGGCGTAAATGATGGGATTGTGGATTGCTGAAGCCTTGGCTATCACAGCAGGTACCGAGTTCATATATGGCGTCAGCATATCTGCATACCTATAATAAAACACACAGCTAAAGACTTATAAAAGGTCAGAGAGATCATTTTGATCAGCATTTCATTCAGCTTAAGATTGAAAAGGGATGGACTAGCATTTTCAAAGATGCTATTTTTAAAAATGAAAATGGTCCATTCTGAGACAAGGCTGTCCAATGAGCAAACCCGAAAGAAATAACAGCTTCAACTGTCATTCAAATTACAGTGACTTTTCTCGAAGCTGTTGGTTCAAGTGGTGCTGCAGTCTGAAGTGCATGAATGTATTGTGTGTGTGTGTGTGTTTTTTTTGTGTGTGAGCTCATGTGTGTAATTACCCAGCAAATGCTGTAAGAGCCACAGCTGAATAGGGAGACCAGGAGATGACATACATCAGGATGACAATCAGGGCAACCTTGGCCATTTTCCACTCTTTCTTCAACTTGTTGAATCTCTTCACCGTGTCTCTGGTATTGTAGTTGTTCACATCTCTTTTGCAAACAGAGAAACAACGTGTTAGAGTGTATATATTTTGTTTAAAGGTTATTGTCCAATCCTATGTGAATAACACACACACAGTCATTGTAATTAATTTCCAGATCAAACCGACCACCGGTTCCATTATGCAACGGTGCTGGTTTCCGTCATTATGAAAATGTGCTGCATATAAGGTTGGGGGGTGTTACAACCAGCTGAGACTAAAGAAATCACCTGGGTGAGTGACGAAACGTTTCTCTCACTAAACCTTGTGTCCCGATAAACTGATTCCACCTGTCTAGGAATTACTTACCTGGATTATTGTGCATGCATCAAGTAATGAATCATCTTCAGACGTGTGGGAACAAATTGCCCACTAACTCCATATTTACACAACAAACCAATCACCTTGAAATGCAAGTAAATTAGATGAAACATTAATTATTTGGGATAGTGAGCCAACAAAAACAAAAATGTTTAGCAGAGCACAGAGTACAGCCCTGTGGACGGCGAGAAATTACTTAAGTATAGATAAATAAATGCCCAAATAAATAGTTTAGTATATTAATATTAATAAATTAATTAACAAATACATTTTTGTCATGGAAAAGGGTATATGAAAATAATTGGCTTGAATTTATTTCTACATTTCCATACAACAATGTCTATTTGGTGGTCTATTTATGTATTTCTATATTTATTACTTTCTTTATTTCTACATTTATTTATTTGTTTATTTCTGGTTTTCTACATTTATTCATTTCTGTATTTCCACATTTCTAGATGTATTTATTTCTGTATTTCTGCATCCATATGCTAATTGCATGGGTGGTCCTAAACTCATGCTAAAGCAAGATTGGCAGCTTTTTGAACCAGACAGAAGCAACCAATTCCTAGCGATTATACATGAAACAGCTGACTACGTAATGGCTTCTCAAAACCATTCACCTCTGATCTTAAATCATTAGCAATGGTTTGAAAAAAACGACATCAGCAATAGACTGATGTTAGTACCACACACCCAAATAGCATATGGACGCAGAAATACAGAAATAAATAAATGTAGTAATGTGGAAATACATAAATAAATAAATGAAGAAATGTGGAAATACATAAATAAATAAATGTAGAAAAACAGAAATAAAAAAAATCAATAAATGTAGAAATACAGAAATAAATAAATGTAGAGATAAATAAATAAATGTAGAAATAGATACATAGACTAAAGAGACGTTGTTGTATAGAAATGTAGAAATAAATTCAAGATATTTACTTATTTTCATATGCCCTTTTTCATGACACAAATGTGCTTATTAATGAATTTATTTATATATTAAGCTATTTATTTGTGTATTTATTTGTGTATTTATATACTTAAGTCATTTCTCATCCTCCATACATCCCAAGATCTGAGGAAAGAAGTAATTCAACTGAGGAAAATTACTTTTCACTGAATCTGAGTTGGAGGTATGAAAATTATTTATTCTGGAAGCCTAACAAAACCTTGAAATAAAATGACTGTTGTGTTAATTTTGTTTTGTACTCACTGATTGCTGTTACGAATGGCACGGAAGATGAAGACATAACAGTAGATGATGAAGATGAGCGGGATGAAGAAGACAAAGATGAAGAGCAGCATTGTGTATGCCCGTACTGAGGGAGTAAAGGTCATGTAATCCCATGTACAAGAAGTCATCAGACCTTCAGGAACATAGGCACCTAAAGACAAAGAAAGAGAAGAAAAAAGAAGAGATAGAGAGACTGTTGAGATTGTCCATCTTTTGCTTTTATTAGTGAGATGAAGAGAAAATGACAAGGACTGTATAACACTTACATTCCATCTTGTTATTACGACTACTGCAGCTAACACTGGTGGTCATGTAGCTTTTGTCCTTGGGTTTTTTTCCTACTCTTTGCATTTTTGGTCAACAATATACTTAGACCGCATCAATCCATATGGAACTTGGGACAGTTGTAGCCCTATATGTCTGATACAGAATATGTGTCACTAGGTGTGCCACTAGACTTGTGGTAGGCTCAAAGCACTTTTTGGGCAATAGCTTGAAACCCATTTTGCCTAAAATTACAAATGTTTCATGTCAAGTTGGCCTCTAGGAGGCGCATTATCCTAGCTCATTATGATTCATTTGTGGAGTAGTGCCACCTAGTACATAACATTCAAACAAAAATCCAGCACTTTTCTACCCAATATCTTGTGATGTAAAAGGCTCAAACTTCATGAGGTTTACCACATTCTTTACATGCACATCAAATTTTGTGAAATTTCATCCATGGGGTGCTGCAACTGGCACATTTCAATATCTCAAGTACTCCTTATGCAACAAGTTAGAAATTTGGTATACTTATTTCAGGTCATTCTTCCTTTTTCTCTCACTTTATGTGGCAGTCATATTCCACACCACTATATGGTACATCTAGTTCTTATATCAAAATCACAGAAGTATTAAGAAAATACAAAAAAAATATCAAGCACTGATTATTTTACCTTATCAAAACATTAGTGCAAAAAAAAAAAACCCCAAAAGCATTTAAAATGGCAAGGCTACTGCCTTACTCTTCCTAAGTTCAAGCATCATTGAAGGTATTTGTTGTGCAGAGGCCTGTTTTCAACCAACACTCTATCTATGTTTGTTTCCTTCCCCCATGGTCTCTTTCGGTTACTTTGGTGCACAGTGCTGACAGACTTATCACTGCAGACAGAGTAAATCAGTTGCCAGAAGGGTTTAAAGAGACAGAGAGAGGGCATATGAGTCCTACAAGCTTTATTATGGCACTGAGACTCGAAGACATAAAGTGCTGTAGGGACCAAGCCTGCCAAGCTTGTACCATCAACGCATAAGTCACCAGTAGCCTCTGTTCATGAAGACAGTAAAGTCTTACTCACAGACAACACACTGCATGCAAAGCCTGTCATTTCCTTCTTTCTCACATCCCAATCATTAGACTGGATAGACACATACATGTATCTCTAAGAAATACACAGTTGTGCACCAGGACCGGAGGTGGATGTGCAATTAATAACCCTACTAGACCTACTAAAAATCCTACTTCAACAGCTGAATTTTATATGGGTTTAAACAGAGTCACTTTAATTGATGGAAGGTGTGTACTGACTACTATTTAACATGTGTTTGAATGTGATTGGTTAATTCTGAACACAGCTGCATACCCAATTATAAGAGGATGTGCACACTTATGCAATAACATTATTTTGGTTTTTTTTATTTTTATTTTTGCCCCTCTAAATGATTTCAGATTGTTTTTCAGTTGAATTGTACAGATTATAGGTCACATTAAAGGTGGAAATTTTTCTTTAATGATTTATCTTGGTCTGATTTTTTTACAGTATAAAAACCTGGCATTTAAAAGGCATTTATTTACAGCCTACAGAGGTGTAAAGTAAACTCTGGAAACCAGCTTTTCACATTCTGATCCAGTTTTTGGTCAAAATGCTCTGAACACTTCAAAATTAGTTGCGTGTACCAGAACAGAACCAGCTCCCTGTTGGTAGAAAAGGGGTAATAGTGAGATTTTATATAAACTCTTCTCTAAATAAATCATTAATGTTTTAACATGAAGTCTATTTTGTCAAAGCTATCAACTGTTCACTGATGGAGACTTGACTGTTCATGGTAACTGCAGTCCTAGGCATCATACAAAAGCTGTTTATATTATAATATCATATGGTGGTAACATTAATACCATTTTACATGAACTGGAAAATAGCACTGTATCAATAAACTTGAGTGGCACACCCCCTGATCACGAAAATCATGAGCAACTGAAAATTGGCTGATGACAAATTAAATTAGACAACAGCCAGTGTCATACCATTTACAATACACTTGTGCTGAAAGAAAATAGCACCACAATCTGCCATCTTTCTAGTGTATTACATTAGAATCCAGAAGAAATCTTTTTACATTAGAACCACTGCATTATTTGGAAAGATTCGTTCCACAATTCTTCCCTTAAAGTACTCACTCCAGCCAAAGAAGGGTGGCAGGCTCCAGCCCAGAGAATATATCCAGGCACATATCAGGACAAGTAGTGCTCTCTTCTTGGACAGCATGCCAATGGTGCTCAGAGGTTGCGTGATGACAAAGTAGCGATCTATTGCGATGACCATTAGCGTGATCATGGAGCAGATCCCAAACAGAGCCCCACAGAATGCATACAGCTCACAACCTGTTCAGGGGCACAGAGCAACATCTCAGCTGTTGATCAGGAATTGCACTAAATTTTAGTCACATATAGACTGTACGTAATGTCAGACTGGGAAGCAGTTCAGCATTAGAAGAACAAGATTTTTTTTTTTTTAAATCACGAACAAAATTTATAGTCATTCAACAGCAACTTTGGTTGAGTTCATACAAATGAAGAGAAAGCCATAGGAGCTACCTTTATTTCTGTGAAAGCTTATGAATCCATGCTGACTTTTCCGCTATTACTTCACAGCTATCAGGTGAGTTCTCCTCTCCAAATCAGGGCTAGAGAGAACCTAGATCTCAGAGTACTCTCTTATGCACACATCCACATAGAAGGCATAATCAATAAGCAGTATTCCATATCTCCCTCAAGACATTCTCAGCTACAATAGTCTAAGTTGTATTAAAGGTACAGTGTGTAGGATTTAGTGGCATCTAGGGGTGAGGTCACAGATTGCAACCAAATTAATACCACTCCCTCCCCCTATGGAGTAGATTTCGTTCCACCTAGAAATGCAAACACAACTTTGAGATGGCCACAACATACTGTTTTATGGTGCACGGTACAAAGAAACCGTGTCATGTGGAAATACGATGTACAAGAGGCACAGTTTTAAGAACATGCAACAAAAAAGACATCCTGTTTAACTACCATCCAGAAAAACATTGAAAAGGGATTAAATTCACTTTCAGCTTTCACTGTCATCCTGTACTATATCTCCACTCTGTTGTTTTTGTTATCCCTTTAATTATTTGTACCTTTATACTTTTATTCATTATGTTAAATAGACTTTAGTGTCCTTATTTTTTTCTTCTTCTTCTACCTCTTCTTCTTCTTCTTCTTCTTTTACTTCTTCTTCTACTTCTTCTTCTTCTTCTTCTTCTT
>JAOVVH010000048.1:23022341-23032747 GCA_028566435.1 Scorpiodoras heckelii | reverse complement strand
GGGTAGATGCTGGTAACCAGAAAAGGATCAACACAGAGGTGGTGTTTCTTGGGGGGTGGGGGTGGTGTTTGTATAATGAAAATGAAAAATAAAAACTGTTAATCATAAAAAAAAAAAAAATCAAGTCATAATGAAAAGAATGTTTCCAGATGAAAGAGTGGTCATAAAATAGTTTAAATGACAGCTTATTTGGTATGGAAGCTCACATGGGACATGAGCTACATCATTTATTTAAATCCATCAAATAAATGATAAGCAAGAAAGCAAGAAAGAAAGGAAGAAAGAAAAACAAACACTCAAACAAAGAATGAATGAACCAGGATTCAATAAGCCCTTTCATTTAATTGAACTGATTCTTACATAGTTATACTTTTATTAAATATCAGTGACTGCCAGATTAGCAGTCTTTTAATAACTACTTAATAAGTAATATAATTTAAAATAATTTGACCAGAGCTGTCTACAGACAAAATGTCTGAAAAAAAAACCCAACAGTGTTAATTTCAGACTAGGTTTCTCAAAGCCATTTGTTAAATATCAGGCTTTAAAACAAGCATCCGGGAGCTGTTCGTAAATGCTAAGCTAGTCCTGTGGCCACTGCCTTGTGCTGTTCTGGCATTTCCTGATTAGGGCTTCTCCTTACAGCATGAACACGTTTCATGGGTCTGTAACTGCACTTAATCACCCAGGGACCAGTGCAGGCAGAAATACGATCTTCAAAGAGTATATTAATAAAAGCTCATTAAAGCAGTGCATTTAATTCTAGACAAAGAAATTACTGTTTTCGCCCCCAGGATCTCGATTTGCTGTCTCGACATATTGTCGTGCCTCATAGTAGCAGACAATACAACAGAGCAGCTCAGCCTCCTCCTCCAGCTTATAACTGACACTAATTTGTAGCTTCAGAGGTATTATTATCAGGCTAAGCAGCTTTAAATCCATATAGCTGGTTATACGGTAATCTAAAAATAGGGGGGACCTAATGGCAGGTTGTGGGCAGGGTAATTATTGTCCAGGTCAGCGTGTGCATGACAGTTGTTTGTGGGGTCTGTTGCACACAGGCTTGAGTCATCACAGTGCATGAAAAAGCAGGTGAGCTGTGCGTAATGTTGCTCATGGGAGCAAGAAGCAAAAAGTCTGAGTCTGGCACAATCATAATAAGCATTATTTTAAAAAAAAGTATATATACTTTGGGAAAATGCAAATGTATATATGCAACTCAAACATATCTAGGTTTAGCCCGGCTAACCCGCTGAACACACTGCTGTATGAATCATGATGCCTACAGCTGAACCATGTTTTCGTCTTCCTTTTTGTACTTGTTTATATACACTTTTATTGCATTTCACATTGACTCAGGAACGTTTTTTAAGCTGGGTGGAAGAGAAATAGGGAAAATTAAAAAGTATGAAAAATACTATGTTGGTGTGGATAAACACTACTGGGTTGCCCTGTAATCAGCAGCCTTCAAATGCTAGAATAAGCTCCGAGACTGATTATTATAATGTTCCTAGTGCAGCTTAGTAATATAAGCCTAAACTTCACAGAGACTGACACAATATATAATCAATGAGAGAGAGAGAGAGAGAGAGAGAGAGAGAGAGAGAGAGAGAGAGAGAGAGAGAGAGTCAGTCTATGGCTGTCAAATACCTCTATAAATTGAACCAAAGTTGTTATATATTTAGTATTCATATTGCCTAAAACACAGGAAGTGAAATTGCCTGTTCATAATACATAAATTTCAGAATCATAATTGCAGTTGTAATGGAAACTAAACCTGAAACATAGTAATACTAATATTTTATTGATCTTAGAAAAGATTCTAACAGACTGATTGTATTGCGTCATGAATAAGAAAAATCCCAAGCGGTGCAACAGAAAAGCATTTGCCCCGTCTTCCAGAGATCGACAGTTCAAATCCAGACAATTACACAGTCATCATTGGTTGCGAGTCCAAGAGAGCAAAACTGGCTGTGTCTCTCCTATCAATCACATCAAAACTAGCCAATCATGGACATCGGCTAGAGAGGAATAGTGCAGATAGCTAATTTCCTCTGTGTGTGCTATACTGCCCTGTGAGCAGCAGTTTGAAAAAGGTGCAGTTGGCTGGCTTCATGTGCTGTGGAGCAAGCACGTGACAGGCTCCCCGAGTGGTATCGGACATGTGATAGGGAACGGCTGGCTGCTGGGTAGGAAATGGACAAGACCAAATAAGGGAGAAAATAAAAATGTTTTAAAAATTTTTAAAAACTGCATTACGTATTTATTTTGTATTATTTTGTATTATTTATTTTGTGTACTATAAGAGGAGCAGCTGGTTATTTAGTAGGAGATATGCCAGAACATTTTCACACTGTACTCCTTTGCAGAGTTAGGTTACTAAACCTGAAATTACATTCTCCTCTCAGTTTTGTAAGGAGCATGAAGATAAATGACTGTGATTTTCAGTTGGTAGGTCATGCGCTTATGCTTTCTGAAGTTTGTTTACTTGACCATGACATGATTAAGGTCTGGGTTAAAATGCAACAGTATTAGAATAAATCCACGACACATCCAGGAGTGTCCAGTCTTATTCGTAGAAATCGGGTGTGGCTGCAGGTTTTCATTTCAAACAAGCAGGAGACACACCGGAATGGATCCAGGACCAAAATGATGAAACTTGTGGCATCAGCCGTGGTTCCTGATTGGTTGGAATGACAACCTGTAGCTTTGCCTCCTTTGTGAATAAGACACCCTGTACTAACCATTCGTTGGAATTAAACATTTACAGTTTTGCAGTGCCTGACTAGTGTATTTATTTACTGTGATTTTAATTAGGTTTATTATGTTCATATGATTTAAAATAAAATTAAAGGGTTGTTAAATAAACCTAAGCATTAACTTTTGAGTCATATGATTACTGAATGAGTATTTTGAAGACTCCCAGTTCACTCCTCTTCTTGGAATGTCTATTATCCTTAAACACCCATTCAGGGGCGTGCCAGGTCTCCACTCTGCCGCACTATACACTAAAAGAAGCCACCCACTCCATTAGCTTTTACAGTAGTAGAAGTACTAATGTTTTTTATTGCCAAATCAGCACCTGTGGCTAAATTCATGGATTATATTTGGTAATATTAGAATTAGCTTTTATAAAGCTCACTTAGAGAGATACAAAAACAAACAAGCTATAAGGGAAAAAAAACATTCTGTGTATGTATGTATGTGGATCAGGATCAGAATAGGGTTGAGATTAGAATGTTAGAAGTTGGGATTAACAGTGTTAAGTTTGCGATTGGGTTATAGTTAGGCATTCAATACAATGCAAATTCTTCTTTTAGATAAATGCACTCAAAATGCAGACCTCTGCCAAGGCCAATAATCCACTCGTTCTTAAAATGGGTTCATGATTGCATGACAAACTCAGTTCATGACAGATGTGCACATGCGACAAACTCAGTTCATTTTTGCAATGTTAACAAAAGTGAAAAATAATACACGCAACTCAAATCCGCTCCAAAAAGTTATGAGTTCTTCTTGGCCCACACTACATCCTTAAATCACATTTCATGAACTTTGGCCCTGTAGTCTGTCAGACGGACAAACCAACAAACGCCACGGAAAACATAACCTCCTAGGCAGAATTAATAAAACCTACTACTAATTCATAATTACTGTTCAATCCTGGATTCTTTTTTTATAATTAGTTTGCACTAATTGACAATTTCACAGGTTAATACCTTAACATGCTTCATTTCTTCTTTTTTGCATCTCAAGCTGTGATGTGAATTATTATACTTTCCTGATGCATATTCGCTATTGGGAATAATAACTTACAGCTACATTATTCCCAGGTCAAAAGGCTTAGGATTATAATATAAAATATCAAATTATTCTGCAACTCAAAAACCATACATAGGTTCTTGTGTAGTTTTTGCAATTCCAGGTACTTCATGTTTGGCTTCTAAAATACAAAATTCAGGATGTTGTCAGGATTCATGGCACTCATGATTGATGGCTTGTGTGTGTGAAAGTAAGTGTGTATTACCTGAAGAGCGCTGTTGAGGAAGCAGCTGTTCTGTCCTGGCTCATTGCTGAGCCCTTTGCTCGGAGCGATGGAGGTCATGGTGCGTGGGGTAAAGATGCCCTGAAGCCCACTGCTGCCTGACGCAAAGTAGTTCCTTTTCCAGGACATGGTGGAATTGGCTTTCAGCAAGCAGTCTGTCCCAGTAACACCAACCACAGGGTCATACTCTCAAAACAGACAAGACGAGAATAAAATGTCCAAAAAGAGCTCTTTCATGGGCTAGCATGACCTAATTACTTGGCCTGCTCACCATTTCAGGCTTATAAAGCATCACCAAGGGGTAGGAGGGAAAAAAAAAAATCATGAATTTCTATAGAGCTGTCCAAGGCTGACTTACACACTCGTCCTCTACTTTTCACACCTCTCTCATCCGCCCCTGTCTCTGAGGCCTTGTTGGTGGAATCTCAGACTTTTGCGCAGTGGCTCTCAGGTTTGTTGGAGTGTTCTAATCTTGACTTTGGTTGTCACAGTGCAAACAGCCTCAGGAATTTCCAGTATACTTTGTGGGGGAAGAGGTCAGCGTCTTGTCTTTCCCTCACTTGTAAACATATCAGCAGGGTGTGAATATTCACACTTCAGCAGATCTGGAAGAAAAGGTGAGAGATAACAACATTTAGTCAGGCTTAAAGCCTAATCTTATCACATTACAATCTCTCAGGAACTCAAGTCTCCTAACATGAAGCTGCCAAGATCACCACTGTCCGCTAAGGAGACAAAGACACAGTTAACTTAGTAAGGGTTAGGTTTAGTAACCACCATATTTTTCTGTGTGCGTGTGAGTGGAAGTCCAAACAGCTGAATATATTATTCAAGCAATACCTTGGAAAATGGGAACAGTCATTTTGCCTGAAATGCACGTGGCTACTGTCAAGGCACACGTGTGCTTTAAACAAAGAGATTCAAGGGCAGTGCTCTAGTGAGTAAATGGGCAGAGCGTAAGGGAGTGTCAGGGCTAGATTTAACGTGTGTCTTTAATTACAATACCAATTAAAATGAGAGACAATGTGCATGTAAGGAACGGGAAAGATTTTTAACAATCTGACAACACACCGCTTTGGCTTTGCTTGAAGAAAACAGAAATTAGGAACCTGATCTGTTTGAACTGAGTGTACAGATGAAGAAGGAAGTGAACCGGATGGACTAAATGATTAAAGCTCTGCTGCATCATTGTCCACTGTTGCCACTATTAGTGGCAGTTAAAACATATCGTCAAAGTGAAACTAGAACTCATAATTTATTTATAAATCTTTTACACCACTGAAGAACACAGATCAACTTAAAATACCGATATGTAAATCACAAAGGTGAATTTTTCATTCAAGATCGTCATAACAGCCAAACGCCAAAGGTGCCTTTTGTCCGCGGGTAGGATAAGTCCAAGTGTCATGTCTGGCTGACAGATTAGCCAGATTAGACGCCGGGATTAGTCTGGCAGGAAAAGCTAACCTCATGTACGGTAAGAAGCTCCTTATCTCCCAGATGGTTGTATGTCTCCATGAGCCTACAATAAGCCCTGGAAAACATGCATGGTCACATGACTTTGCCCAGACACAAAATGCTGGTAAACAAGCTTGTCTCACAGTTCCAAGTAGAGATGAACGTGTACACACATGAGCTCAGAAATCCGCTGAAATGTTTATCCTAACAACTCGCCTTGGAAATGTTTTGCCGTCGCACTGTGTATTCTCACCTCAGGAAACAGGATGCAGAGAAAAGGTTTGGACCACACTGCTTAAAAAAAGCCAGTCTCTGGACAGCATGTGGCATTACTTTGATGTGAAAGCAGCCTGCTCCTGACACCACCACTGCTCATTTCAATGCACAGCACTATTATCTAATCACCAACGCACACACAGTAAGTACCCAGTCATGCTGTTCATACACTGCAATCAAACATTTGTTCCAAAACATTCAGTAAAAATTGGGTCACTGGAATCACAGATGCTACGTCTTGTGCTGATATTGTGAGTGCATAGGCCAATCAGTCAAAATCAATGGAAATGACTTTGATGGATTAATAGCAAGTCAAAACCCTTGTAATGGCATAAGGCTGTTAAAGTACCAGTTATCTGCCCTGCCATTAGACTGAAATCCATTAAGGAACTGAACACATTTCAGTAATGCCAACTGAATTTAATGGTTTAATCTCATTTATGTCCCAGTAAAGCCCAAATGGTTTCAGACTGTTTTGAATATGGTCAGATGAATGAATAGTGCAATTTAGAAGACAGAGACGCATACCTCGTGCGTGTTTTCACCAAACACAGCTTTACATTTCCCTTGCTTTCAAGTTCTCTGATGGGAGTGCAGATCCTAAGAGTTACACAATGTAACAGTGCATGAATGACTTCCTCCCTTGGTACACTATATGCCTCTAATTATTTCTGCTGTTTCAGTCTGAGCTCCAATACCATACTAGTGTTATGGACAGCCAGTTCATAACTATGGCCCCAAAGTACTGGATCACAAGATCACTATAATCCAGATCGGCCAGATGAAGAGGAAAGGGGAAAAAAAACAACCAAATCCTCAAAGAAAAAAATCAGTGGTAGCTAAGAATCAGGGCCATGGCAGCACTTCTGGAGAAGCTGGAGTTATGCAATGGTACAATTAGGACCTTTTCCTTAGACATGAGGCCAGGGATTGTGCCAGAGCTAGTGGTGGCTAACATTGTTAAGAAGTGGCCTGGGTTTCTTTGAAAGCTGACTGATTATGTAACCAGAGGGTGTAACATTCGGCATATCCAAATCCTGCTGACTGCTTTGGATGATCCAAACACAAGGACTTAGCTGCACAAATCAAGCTCTAGCACATAAAAATACTCTTTCTTTGCTTGAACAAACCAGATATTCAAGGTAAACCTGTGCAGCTAAAGTTGAAAAAGTTATTGTGTCTCTGCTCTTAGGTATAAGGACATATATATACACTCCCTGTCTGATTTTCCCATATTCCCAGATCTCACTGTTTCCTTGGGCCCATGTTCATGGAGCTGATGGGCAGCAGAGTGGAACAGCAGTTAGTTTTGCTGCATGGGTTTCTGGTTCACTCCTGTACTGTGAGTGTTGGGAGTTTCATATATTCTCCCTGTGTGTTTCTTCTGGGTTCTCTGATTTCCAAAACATGACTAGTTGGATCGGCTATGTTAAATTGTGTGAATGTGCATGTACATGGCACCCTGTAATGGACTGTTACACCATTCAGGGTGTATTCCCTCCTCGCTCCCTCGTTTCTTGGCTAGGATCAGGATCCACCATGACCCTGACCAAGATAAATGAAGAAGTGATATGGGGCCAATTTTATTTCCATTTTCTTGTAGATTGACAAGAGGAACCATCTCTAGCCCCAGATAAATTAAAAAAATATTTACTTTCTTGCTTAGTTAGCAGCAACAAAGCCAATACCATGTGGTACCACTTGGGATGATGTTTCCAACTCTCTTGTCATAGTTGGCCTAACCATTGAGTACATCACCCTGAGCTGGAGAAAAACAAAATGTTCTAGGATTGATAACATAAGGACTATTCCATATTTACACAGCAAGGCTGGAGCAAGATCATCAGAAGATGACAGAGAGAAGACAAACCTAAGGCAGTGGAGCTTGTAGGAGAAAGGAAGCAGAACAGGCTGAGAAATGAGCTTGTGCTCCTAAGACTTTAAAGAGCTACATCGAGCCATTAAGGGAAGCAATGGGTTACTAGTGACTAATCAACTCTACCTGGAAATGAACGATGGCTAAAATCATCATAAGTGAGAAAATGCATTCCCACGCACCCTTTGACGCCACAGCCTGACATTTTCTCTCTGGGAGAGTGCATGTGTGTTACTAATAAAATCTCACCAACAAGCAGTTTCACACTCCGGTCTAACACCAACAGTTTCTACACTTGCCAAAAATGCACTTGAAGCAACAGTGAGAAAATATCCAACAGGGACAAAAGCTTGACTCAGACAAGTGGATAAATAACTACAGTACCGTCTGGCAGATGTCAAGACCGCCTCAAGTCTACTTCAACAGACTTTCTGAACATTGAGAACATAATGTTGAGAATCTTGCAGCTTTTTCAAAAACTATTTTCCAAAGTCGAAGCTCAACAGCTACCATATGTTCTTCCAACAGCCCCACTTACTATATGAATATTCCAAAATTCAACTCTCAAATATTGACATCCCACACATGTATACACAATTTCTAGAGTTACACTGGCAAATATTATAATGATATTTTAATAGTCAATACATCAGCTCTCTAAACATGAAACCTGGCAGCCTTACTGTGAACAAACTCCACATCACCCAGAAGTTCTGGCCCCTTATTAAAGGGTTTTCATTTATTTAGTTAACATGTTTGTAATTAACAAGATTTCAAACCTCCATCCAGATTTAATTTGATGTCTTATTCCATATAGCAACACAAAGCGCTCTTAATGCTTTCTATGGCAAGGACTCCTTTAGCAATCAGGTCCTGGCAGAGACTTGTGTAATTAATTCAGGGGACATGCCCTGGCCTACATAAGTCCACATTAATGGAACTTATAATTCTGTGATTCATGATAGACCAGTCCTGGAAGTGACGGGAGACAAGGTCTGTTCAATAGAAAGTGTCATATGGCATAATAAATGGACTACACTTCTGGCTTCCATGAAATTAAACCAGATAAAACCTCTGCCCTGGATTTAGTGCACTTGTTCCATTAGCTGGTATGAAGATTGCTTTTCACCTTAATTTCAGTGTAACAAAATAACTAAACTGTATTACTATATAAATCAGCTGACATCAGGACTTCTTTGAAATGGTAACTTAAACACCGTAAGTCTGACCACCAAAAGTGTTCAGCTAAAAACTGTCAAAATGCAACTAATCTCAACATTTAGACAGAAAAAACATTAAATGGGTCTATAATAAAATGTCAAATCTAAACGTCTACAAAATAAAGTAAATGGTTTTGAAATTAGAAATTGAATAAAAAACCCTATTTATTTAATTAGTTCTTCTGTGCTGAATGTCTTGAGCAGCAGCAGTGAAAGCGTTATTTATCGGACCAGTGTGTCACGAATTTCATTCAAAATTTCATTACAGACACTACAGAGAGTTCAACTTATATTTTAATAAATCGGTCCAACTTTATTACAGGGGATAACATGATATTAACAATGAACTCACTGTCATAAGTATTGCTTTATTCTGGCAAAAACTGGTCTCTGTAACAATCAAACAATGTTTTACATACACACAAATTAAACCTACATTAGTACGGTTTATGCCATTTGAAAAGCCAATATATGAGAATTTCTTTACTTTTTGAGAACTTTAAAAACAGAAGTGGGCATTGTAGCTCAGTGGTTAAGATGTTGGACTACTGACCAGAAGGTTGTGAGTTCAAATCCCACCACAGCCAAGCTGTCACTGCTGGGCCCCTGAGCAAGGCCCTTAACCCTCAACTGCTCAGCTCTGTAAATGAGATAAATGTAGGTCACTCTGGATAACGGCATCTGCCAAATGCCGTTAATGTAAATATAAAAGTCAGTTTAATATAAATTAAAGGACAATCATTACTATGATGGCCATACCCATCTCTTCTAACCTCACCTTATTTCCATCATGCCACAAGACTGCTGCTGTTCCTCTTAGCTGTTTTATGCTGTTCCCCGAGTAGATTTTCCAAATCTCAACGTCAGTAGGGAAACGTAAAATGTGCCACAAGTTGTGGAAATGCATCTGACACCAGAAGTAAACAAATGTCACATGAGCACTTATACATACATGGGTGTCATGTAGCAAATGATGGCGGTGAGAGGGTTTTGTAATAATATTGTAAACTGTGATGTACAAAGGTAAATTTGGTATGTGCATAAAAAACACTGCCAATGTGCCATCTGGAATGTCACAGTTTGTTTGTTAGTGTCATCATATCCTATGATTAATTTTATCACACAGGACGATTCTCATTCACAAGTAAAAAAGGCCACACTGTAGGGGCCTGAAATATGACAAATAGTCGAGCTGAATGACTCAGTCGGTCAGCAAGAGAAAACTGGAAGAGTAAGTAAGATCTGGAACTGGTGAGGTACGGATACAGGGAATAAAAGAAAGGTAAAGCCCACAGGAGACTGCTGCTGTCTGTAGACTTGCAATTTCATATAAATTCCAGCAGTGGGAAATGTTACGTCCACCACACAAGTCAATATCCGCTGGAGATTATGGCTGCAACTAATGATTATCTCGATAATCGATTAATCTGTCAATTATTTTCTGATTAATCATTTATATACAGGGTGGGCCATTTATATGGATACACCTAAATAAAATGGGAATGGTTGGTGATATCAACTTCCTGTTTGT
>JAOVVH010000048.1:22982031-22996010 GCA_028566435.1 Scorpiodoras heckelii | reverse complement strand
GCCAAACAACAGTATGCAAACAAGTTACATACTGACATCATCTTCATCATCATCATCATCATCATCATCATCATCATAATCATCATCATCGTCAAAGGCAAAATGTCTTTTACTTCATTAGAAAGCTTTAGAAGTTGATTTTACGTAAACACTTTCTTCAAGCTCTGGTGAAGTTCAGGTGCTAACTTAACTAACAACAATTTAATAGTGGACGTTCTGTACTAGAGTTCTCGAGGAATAATTTGGCTCATTTATCCACACATAAATCTCATTAGAGCACATATGCGTAGCAGGATTTTGTATTTAAAACAAACAGATGGACAAGAGATAGAGGACAAATTTGTACGTTAAGACTCAGTTTGATTGTAACCGTTATAATTTTGTTGGCTGTTCGTACATTTTCTTTACTTGCACATATATATTCAGTCTCACAATCACATATCCCACTTTGAACAGCGGATGGATCAGGACTGATTGCACACACAGTGATCCATTGATATTGAAGCACATATTAAATATACATTGGGTTGAAATGACATATATAGAAGCACTGTGTGTGTGATTGTGAGAAAGAGAGATTGAAATAGAGAGAGAGAGAGAGAGAGAGAGAGAGAGAGAGAGAGAGAGAGAGAGAGAGAGAACAGGTGGTTTAGAGGAAAGGCAAAGCATATATGGGGAAGTGAATTATAGAGCAAGCTTTTTGTAGGCCTAAGATTTTCACTCCTCACAGCTCCTCAGTCTCCCCATCGAATGGCAGGGTATCAATATGCAGGTGGACGTTGCTTGTGTCTCCGCTGCCCACCCAGCCGATCGGAGTGCGGTTAAAGGAGGGTCTAGAGTGAACGTCATGGTGGAACACCACTACAGGCTGTGGCTCTGCTGCTGCTACCTCGATGTCCGGCAGCTGGAAGGTCATCAGCTGAGCAGCTTTCTCAAAGCCACCAAAGGGCAGAGCTGACCTAATGGGGGAGAAAGCGTAAGATGGTTTGTGTTTGATTATAAAAACAATCTGATGAGAACTTCAAATGAGTGTCCTTGCTTTTATAAGATGCGAAGACATTTTTCTGGTATTCAAAAGAGAAGATTTACATTTAAGTTGTGACACGTCGGTTTGTGTCAGTGTTAGATGTATTTACAGTGAAAATCTATTCATAGAAAGTCTTTTTTTTAAATAATTTACCAGCACATCTGAAGGAAATGATGACACAACCTACAGTTTTGTCTTGTTTCTACTTCCACTGTTATTTACACCAACCCAATGGCTCTGTGCCAGCTAATTCATTAGCCTCAGTCACTAGCTAGCTGACATATCACCCACAAACGTAGGGCTGCATCATTCACGAACGAGTCAAATTTTGTCTCTTAAAGGTGAACTTTGGAAGTCGAATCACATTTCTAAAGAGACTTTCATTTTTAATTTAGGACAAGACAAACTGGTGCTGTGACACTTAAACTGAAAACTTCTCAGTATTCTGTATTTACGATTCTCCAGTGTTGTTAATCACACACAGTGTGACTGTACAATACAGTGACTGAAACGTTCCAGCGAAACTTAAGTTGTTTGGCAAAGGATAATGATGTAGAGCGTGTTCTAGTGAAAATAATAGCTATTTCTATAGATTTAGATTTTAAAACAAATGCAGCACAGAGTATAATGCTATTTTATTACTGACCAGAGGATTTTATTGAATTTAAATGATCAGTAAGTAAAGGCCAAAAACTTTGGCTGGTTTTGGAGGGAAAAGGCAGAAATGAGTCATGTGGGAGCTGCAAGACTCGGCTCTTACTGGTGAGCTGAGCCAAATGTTCTCACTCACTGGAAAATGTCCATCACTAATATGCCTTCCCATGTTGAAGGGTTTTTTGAGCTCACATTGATTCATAAGAAGTTTAATTCTTTTTGTTTGTTGGCTGTCATATTAATGAAGCGCTCTAAGCATAAGACCTGTCATCCTCGATTCAACTCTCTCAGTGCCCATATAATCTCTACTGTTAAAACGTCTTCCCAACATCGCCAAAATCAGACCATCTCTCTCACTCTGCCACAGGAACACTTATCGATGCCTTCATCTTCCGCCCTTTAGACTATTATAACTCCCTTCTAGCTGGCATTGGCTCTTCCTCCATTCACAAACTCCAGATGGTTCAGAACTGTGCTGCCGGTTTCCTCACCGACACTCGCTCACATCATCATATTTACACCCGTCTCCACTGTCCTCCTGTAAAATATTGCATACAATTCAAAATTTTTATACTTACCCATAAAGCTTTTAACAATCCCACTCTGTCTTACCTGTCTGATCTTCTACTTCCATATAAACCCTCTCACTCTCAGCTGAGCTACTCATCATCCCTCCATCCAACCTCCAAGGCTTTTCTATATTTGCTCCTCGACTCTGGAACTTCTTCCACCACTGGTCAAACAGTCTAACTCACTCTATATTTAAATCTAACCTTAAAACATATCTCTTCACACTTGCATATAATCTGCCTCAGGCTGAAAATGCTTCTCCATTAGACCTTGCCCATATCTAGTACTGTCTACTTGTATGTATTATTGTTTTTCTTGTTGTCTGTGATAGTTTGTGTACTGTTAACAGTCAGTGTCTTTGTGTTTTTGAAAAGCTCTATATAAGAATACAGTATTATTTTTTTTTCTTCTTCTTCTCCTCTCTAACATTAACTATTCATCAGTCGTTATAACTTGTCTTGGTGAAAATCCCTGCAAATTAAATCTGTTTGAAAATATTGTTATCACTATGTAGCATCTTTGAGATCCTAGAAGATACTGTGAATAACAGATATGTAACATGGTACCTGTTAAAACTCTTGTATTTCGGCAAGTCTATATGAACACAGGGTCCCGGCATGAAAGGCTTCATAGTAGATATAAGCTCTACATTGCCCTTCATGGCCTTTTCCCAGGGTGATACATACGTCTTCACATGTTCCTTTTTTTTCTTCTCATTTGCCTTAGTGCTTTCTGCACCTGTGGAGATATTCAACCAGATAAAAAGAGTAGCCATCAAAAGAAGGCAGGTTTCTGAACCAGATGAAAAATGCTGTATAGCAGAGTTCTGGAGCTACTGCAATTTATTGTTTTCTCAACTGAATCAAGTGTGTAAGTGTTTGTTAAAGAATGAGCTGTGGCCTTAGATAGGTACATTAATGAGAGTGAAAGTGAAATGAGTATAACTGATCTGGCTGGTTTATGGAGGCCACCATCTGGATTCTTCTCTACTACTCACTCTGTGAGCCATCAGCTGATGAGCCAGCACTCTTGCCTGCCCCTGCAGCCACTTCGCCAGCTGTTCCACCTGCACCACTTCCTGCCCCTGTACCCCGGCTTCCTGGTTTGGGAGGAGGTACAGGTGCACCTCCACCAACTACCTGCCCACCAACTACCTGTCCACCAACTACCTGTCCACCAACAAGACGTCCACCAACCAGACGTCCACCAACCAAACGTCCACCAACATCCACCATTTGGCCCCCAGTGCCAGGGACAAACTTCTGGAAGTTATCCTGGGAGAAGAGATCACAGACATGTAAACAGCAGTACAGATGAACGCATTCAAGTACATAGTGTCTACTATGTGGAGCATGATTTTTCTCACTGTTGAGTCACTAATGAAGACGTCAGGGTCGTTCTCGTAGATGAACTTCTCCACACGCTTCTGCCTCATTTTGAACATCTTAGAGCCCTTGTTTTTGAGCAGGGACAGTTCCTCCAGCATTATGTCTTTGGGTGTACTGATCTTTGTCCCCAAGTCAAACTCTGAGGCCTCAGGCTCTGATTCATACTCTGGGGGAGCAGAGAGAAAAAGTATTTACACCTCACAATTTGTTTTGCATAATCTGCGTATAGCTAATATTGAGCATACTCTGTTTGCTAAAATCTCTTAACCACTGTGATGTTCTAAATGTTTTACGATCTGTTGTAGTGTTATTAATTAATCAACATGTCCAATCATTCAAATTCACATTAAATTGATTGCCATTGTCATAACCTCTGTGATCTGTGAGCAGCTGGTTATTTGTGTAACCATTTTTATTTCTATCACATTCAGCAAACTCACATGATGTGCATAAAGTCCTGTTTGTTCACACATTTGAACTTATATGTTTCCTTATTTACCCTGTATATGAACTTTCCTGGAAAAGCATTAACCAGGTTTCGGTGTCATACAAAGGAAGCAACATGATATGTAGGTAAGCAGGACTGTCCAGTTTTTAGACCAGTTTACACATCACATTACACATCTTAAAACTGCTTTATACATAATGGAACTGCACACTTTGATATGAGACTGAGAGCAGAAATCTATTGTAAATCTACCTACTGATTTATCAGGCACAGTATCTACCATTTCATCACCTAGAAATGTTTTCACTCAAGCACAAACACAACACTGACGTCTAATGAACAATGAAACACCTATAAATGCTTCAGTGACAAGGTAATCCCATGTGCATCTTTTTCTCTGCATTCATGAACAACTCTGTAAGCATTAATATATTCTAACAAGGTAGAGCAAGAGAAAAAGAAAAAAAAAACTTTATTATTTTAATTTCCCAGTAGATCTTGTTTAAAGTATTTTCGGCAGGAGTAAAGCTCCTGAGTGGATGGAAGAGGCACTTCTGTGATAATTAAAAAGACAGCTGCCATTTGTGCTATGCAATCTTCCAGCTAAGTGTTTGTCTGTGTGGCAATCTTTGCCTCATTAGGACATAGATGGCAGAGCCATTCAGATCATCACTGACAAGCCCTGTAACTTTGAGTGTCTCCCACAAACTTATATTAGAAATCCATCTTTCTGTGGTCTCCCAGTTTGACCTGAATGTTTAGTCATGGAGAGACTCGCTGTCTGACCTGCCACAGAGTCTAAAGCCCTGTGGTTAAATACATTCTGTGCCTTGTGCTCTGATGATAATCTCTCACATCATTCACCATATCGGCTCTCACAGTGAATATTTCACAGATGAGGTGAGCTGAACAAACATGCACTGCATTAAAAACATTTCAAAGGAATAGCACATGAAAGGGTCTCTTCACTGACCTCAGTATTAATGTAGATTCAAATTACAAATGCATCATTACTATTCATGGCAAACTTTCCCGAATATTTTTATTCTACATGAAATTACATTTAACATATTGAAATACATATATATGTGGCTCCATTATATAAATCTTAGACATGTGCATGTTTCTCAGTGTGCATTACAGTCAAAAATGGCATCTGTAGGAGCCTCACCATTCTGGGTGATATGTGACAGGTCAGTGATGATTTTAGCAGTCTTTTTCCTCTTGTTGGGAGGTGCAGGTGTTCCAGCGAGAGGCATGACTCCAAACTACGAGATTAGACCAAACAAAAGGGGTAAGATAGAATATAATTATGAAGTAGGCAATACTCAGTTTATTCATTCATTCATTCACTCATTCATCTTCTTAACCACTTATTCCTGTCCCCAGGGTCATGGGAGAGCCGGTGCCTAGCCGGCGGCATAGGGTACAAGTCAGGATCAACCCTAGACAGGACGCCAATCCATCGTAGGGCACACACACTCATACAAACACTCACACACTAGGGGCACTTTAGAGACATCAATTAACTTAATACGCATGTCTCTGGACTGTGGGAGGAAACCAGCGTACCCGGAGTAAACCCACGCAGACATGGGGAGGACATGCAGACTCCACACAGTAAGGACCCAGACCACTCCACCCGGGGACTGAACCCGGGACCGTCTTGCTGTGAGGTGACAGCGCGACCCACTGCTCCATTGTGCCACCCCATACTCAGTTTAATGTTTAATAAAATTGTCTTAGGAGTTCATTACTGAGAGTTGTTTCGATTAATTTGATATTAGATATTGTGGAATTAAAAATGATATGTGATGCAATAATCATGCACTGTCAGTGTGTGAAACCTAAAAGTCAATGTAAAAATGTTATGATGAAAGCACCAGGCTTTACCTTACACAAATCTATTTGCCTAAAGTGATACATCATGTTACCATCTCACAGATTCGTACAAGAAATAGAATAAAATGCATTTTGTTTTTGTCTCAGTTAATCTCCAAGTCTCACACTAGCCTCCTTTAGTTCTTTAGTAGTTAATCAGGAGTGCTGCACCAGGAGTATCACTGGAGCAGTGCAGGGTGTTGGACACACGTCATGTCTGTGTGTATATGACCTCACATTCCCCAGATTCCACACTGAAGCCTAGGAAAGGAAAACATATAACCCCCCAACGTCTTTCATCCAGTTGGACTTTTTGTGTGCAATAAAAGTCACGTATATAATATCTGCAGCCACATGTCTACGGATGTATAACAGGAGTCTCATCTTACATTGGGCATAGCTCTATTTCTGTGAATCTTGTATAAATGTTTTAAAATCATGTAACGTTTTAAAGTCATGTAACATACAGTATCTCTGCCCCCTCAAGACCCTGCTAATAGCAACCATTGCATTCACTTGTCTGTAATTTAATCTGCTCCAGCTATTTTTAAATGCCATTTTGAAGACCTTTTAGCAGCGAGTGGTGGCGTCACAGATGTGACGACGGGCTTCAGTGTCTGACAACTCAAAAATACTTATCTAATTCTACAGAAGTGGCACATTACGATAGAAAAGGTAGGGAAATGTGTTGGAGTCTAAGCTAGGGGCATATGGGAAAGCTCATGGTGTTCTTGTAGAACGCTGGCAACCTCTGCAACACTCAGCTCATGTTGCCCCAGCTGGATATTCCAGGCTTTACACTCCATGTAAAATCAACTGCGGGGCAACATTGAGGGCGGCTCAGCACATTCCTCCTCTCACTGCCTGTGCCTTTAAACATGGAACCAAAATCTGATACGAAATCTGTCCTAAGGTTGGCAGTGAAAACTTTCAAAAAAACATACATATTGAACACTGCACGGCTGTCTCTAATCACGCCACTCTTGCACAAGGACTACTATTGGTTTTATGGTTTTATATAATTTTTTTTACAGCCAATAAATTATTAAATGGTGCATGCAAGCACAGAGCCCACAAACTGTGATCCACTCACCCGGGTTTTAAACTCCTGTACAGAAGTGGTCTCAAGAGAAAGAGGCAAAACTTCTGATTCAATCAAAAGTTTATATATCCCAGGGTGTCGCTGACCTGTGGCTGGACCAAGATCCTGGGGAGTGCAAAATCCAGTCAGGACTTGGATAGCAAGTTGTAGAAGGGGGAGGAAGACGTGGGGTGTATGACAGAGTAGTGGACGGAGGGGGGTCTCAGACTGCAAGCGTTGATGGTCATATCAAGAGGCTAATATCTTTCTTGCAGATGCTTCATGCTCTAAATATAGCAGGAGAGAGAGAGAGTATAGTTATCAAATAGTCTGCTCCAAATATTGAGGGTGGCAGTAGATTTGCCCCCATTTCCTCCTGCGTTATTTAGCTTCTTCCCTGGGAAAGATTACCACCTTTTCCCATCCATACAGCAGGCCATTGACCTGAGACCATATGTTCTCTAAATATTGTGTTTTTGTTTGTCTGCATTTTATAACTCTGGCCATTACTCCATTATTAACAGTCACAGCATGAAAGTCAGGTCAAATCAGTCTTATTGTCATTCATCCATATAACTGGTATACATTATAGTGCAAGATGCAACAACACCATATTACATTACACAGGACCGTAATAGTGAAAAAGTGTGTAGAAAATAGACAATACAGTGCATGCTAACCTTGAAATGACAACAGAACAGTACTGTTTAGAAGAAACCAGTGCAAAAAATTGCAAATTGAGAGTGTAAGATGTGACCTACATCTTTAATTCTGCCATCATGAAGCTGAGAGAAAGATGTCTACAGTAATAACACAGTTAACCTAATGAAGAACTATTCTTTCTTTAGAAATTCAGAAGTGACCATATTCAGATATAACCACTTTGGTATTTCAAAAAAGGAAAGCTGAAAAAGTAGATGAATATTTACAACCCTAAATATAGGATGAGAATGATGCCAGTTGCTTCAGCATTTGTGAATAGCACTTTGCTATATATTGTACTGACCATTGGTCATAGAGAAAGAGCTTTAGTTTCAGTACAAATAAACTCAGTTTTGCATGTACTGCAATTCCAGCAAAGTTACCATCCTTTTACCATTTCAGCAAAGTTACCATGCTTTTATATTGTTATATAAAACCAGGTGTATGAGGGGTTTAAGTGCTGATTTCAGTGTGATGTGGTGTTGAACTGCATCTACAGTATTTGCAAGTTTACTCCATGATCTATATGATTATGGATTTTTCTTTAAATCAGAGAGATCTATTTTTAAGCCTTCAGTGCATCAGGCCAGCTTGTTGGTATATGATCAGTAGACAAATGGGGAAAGGTCTCCTCCATGTGGTCAGTCAGGATAGATCACTAGTTTAGTGCTGTCTGTGGAAATCGTGCTGTACTGAACTGTAATACCTAAACTAAGGCTAGTGTGGGCAGTGTGGTATAATAAATTGAGTCACTGAGACACATTCAAGTTCATTTTTATTTCTTGAAAAATACATCTTTTCATCAAAAGTCATTCAGTCTGCTAACACTACAGCATACATATCTATGTACACACCCATCAACCCATCAACCCAACACACACACACACACACACACACACACACACACACACACACACACACACACACACACACACACACACACACAAACTCATTTACCCAGGATTCTACTAATCAAAAGTTATAGCACATATAAACAATCTGATCCTCACCACAGTCTACTACAATTAATCTGCTGAACTTTTTGATAAAAAGTATGCAAAAGTGATGCAAAAGCTTTACGTGCATAGTTTACAGAAGAGTGCATAAATCAACAGAGGCAGTAAATCAACACAAGCTCATTGTGACACTGTATTCTACTTGGGTGTATGGTAAGACTATTAAAAGTTAAATATGCCTTGAGGAAGATATGGTTATCAATAGGAACTCATCATTGTTTTATTCTCTCACCATTTCATACAGTACATTCAGTAGTATAATGTGCTTCTGTAATGAGTTCCTGTACTACTTGCTACTTTTTCCTTCAGCACTAACCCTAACAGATCATCTCGGCTTCCTGCTTACTTTTCTCTCTTTGGGAGCTCACACTCAAATATCACTTAAAGTTACAATCAACTAGCTGGGAATTTATCATCATCATCTCAAAGCACCAAATACTGGCAAAAAGAACCTTAGGTCTAATTCCAGTGATCTAGTGTATACGAGCACAGAACCAGTTGGAAAGCTTGTTCTTCAAACCCATTCACTGAACTGTCTTGCACACATAACCTTTATCACTGCTAGTATGAGCCACAGCCACATGTTAAACAAATTAATGAACAAAATTTTATGTGTTTATTAGAATGCAAGTGAGACATAAGTGCCAGAGCCCATTTGGTTTGCTGTTTTTTACGTTGCTCCCACAAATAGGCTGTGACACTCATGCACCTGTTCCTTCCAGTGTCTGCCAGGACAGATATAATTTCTGATTGGTTTATGAGAAGCAGGGATCCAGCTTACCTTATTCCCTTGCGCCTTGCAGTCCCACTTAATTTCTAAACAATTATAATGCTTATAGGTCCCAGCAAAAAGACCTACCAAAAAACAAGTTCACATTCAACTCCAGAATTTTTCATGATAATTAGCAATAATAAATCTATGAATCATAATAATATCATTTTAACATATGAGTATGCTGTATAGTTTCAACTCTGGACCATAAGCGATTTTAATAAAACAGCCTAAAATCATCAATAATCCACCACCGAATTTTATACCGGGTATAAGGGCTTCTTTCTGTTAGAACCCTGCCAATTTTTAGAGAAAGATAAGCATTTTCTCCAAGTGTTAGTAAATAATAGCATAAAGCGTTAATTTTATATAGTAGTTTTCCAATAATAATAGATTTGACAGTGAGTAGCTTTTATAACATATTTAAAATAGTCTATCATCAAACATCTCAAATCTTTATGGTCATTTCAATCAATTCTCCCTTCTGGTGTTCTGTTTCACTACCTTATCTGCAATCTGTAATTCTTCTCAGGTAAGACTCTAAAGGAGTTTGGTGTGTTTCTCTAATAAGCTTTTTTTGTTCTGCTCAAAAACTGCTGAAATTTCTTGCATGATTGTCTTACATGAGCTATAGTGTGGAGATGCATTTTGAAAGGCTAAAAACACTGTGATGGAGTTATTTGGCCATAGCCAACTACAGTGAGCATCTTTGGACTTTGTACCTGAGGGCCAAACAAAGGTTGATCATTAAATAGGGCATTGTGTACATTCTGTATAATGGTACTATAGCTTCAGCATCAGACTGTAATTTTATAAGCACATTTCAACAAGTCATGTTCATTACTAAATACACTATATGGCCAAAGTTTTGTGGACACCTAACCATAACACCCATGTGCTAACTGAACAACCCATTAAAGATTTAGTCCCCACTTTGCTCTTATAATAACCGCCACTTATCTAGGAAGGTTTTCCCCTACATTTTCCACTAGATTAGTGAGGTCAGGCACATATATTGGGTGAGAAGCCCCGGGGCACAGTCAAATTTTGCAATTATTAAAGGTCTGTCTGTTTCATATTGCTCCAAATAAACCGATACAATTGTTCTTATTCTTCTTTTCCCAGTGTCCGCATCTGAATTTTGTGTTTGTATTAATGATGATAAGAATTAAACTCATCCTTTCTTTAGTGTCTCATTCATTCCAACAAAGCTCCAGGCCTCCAGACATGAGGCTGCATGCCCATCTGTCTAGCAATAAAGCGTGGCTTGGGTGCCTGGACAGTAGGCTTCAGGGGGAGTGGTGGCAAGGAACTTAGCTCAGGAGCACTCTTGAACTGTTTGGCAGTCTGGAGGCCATGGGAGCTTAGGTTTGACATGCCAGATAGAGATGCTGGGGGTGAGTATGGAGTAGGAAGAAATATGGGTGTGGCAGAGATTTTAGGGAGTTCTGGCAAACCTGGAGCTCGTGCAGACACGGCTGTAGTTACAGGTACAGGCTGAGGTGGAGGGGAAACAGGTACTGGGGTGGGGGAGGTCATGTCAGAGCAACACAAGGGTTCAGCCAGAGTGGTTTGCGCACGTGGAGCAATCACTGTAGGGCATATTGTTGGAGCTGACATAGGAGTTGGAGTAGAGAAGCGTTTGATCTCATACACACGTGCTGCCTTCACTGGAACCTGCCTGGGTTGGGTTAAGGTGTGACCCATTTGTGGCTGCCTCTGGTAGGAGGGACCTAAAGACTGTCTGCTTGAGTCACCTCCAAACCTGAACATGGCTGAGTTGAGTTGATAAGGTTGTCTCCTCATGGCATCTATGGCCTTTATACCTTCCTTCTGGATTCCATGACCACTCCTACCCACCTTGGCGCTTCTTTCGGGACCCCTTGCTCCTACACGCTGTAGTCCCAGAGGACAAGATGGGGACAGGAGAGGGTTGTACCCAATGGGTGGCGGAGCACGGACATTTGGAGAGTACTTCCAGGGTGAAGGCTCAGATGGATGGATGATAGCGATGTCAGACTGGGGCGGTGTATACTGCTGCTGAGGGTGTGATGGAGGAGAATCTATCACAAAAAGATCTCTGCGATTCTGTTTACGTGCAAATAGCTCAGCACCTTTACCCCCTGCCTGAGGTATCAGAGACATCTCTGGGATGATGCGTGGCTTAGGAGCCACTGGTGGTGCGATCCGTCCCCTCCTATCATCAAAGTTGTACGTGTCCTGTGTAATAGGGACAGGATCTGGGTATGCTTGCTTATGCCTCTCGTCCAGATTCTGCACCATAGACAGCAGCTCAGGATTGGGTGAATTTTTCTTGCTCTCAGGCACCTTGAACATTGGCTTAGAGGCAATACGGCGGCGAGCCACCTCAAGGATACCAGTTTTCCCACCAGCCGCAAGAGCTACCTCTGTGGCTTTCTCTCTATATGCTACAGGAGACAGAGGAGTCATTGAACTAACAGGAGCTGCAGGAACTGCAGAAGTCATGGGGGCAACGAGTATCTTTGGAGACTCTGGGGCAGTGAACTGAGAGGATGCAATGGAGGTTATGGTAGTGGTATCTGTGAGACCACCAGTAGGAGTAGCTGTAACGACAATGGCAGGAACAGAGGAATCTTGCATAGTCTGTATGATACAAGACTGAATATTCTCAATTGGTGGAGGAGGTTGTGGAGAAAGGCAGGCTGCAGGATCTGGTATAGCAGAGCATGGGAGAGGCTCATTGGGCATCAGGGACACCTCAGAGGACACCTCTGCTGGAACAATAGCACCTATCTGCCTAACTGTGAAACTGTCACAAGGTACATCTCTAACCTTCTCATCAGATTGTGGTGAGAAAGGAGGAGACACTACTGCCACTGAGACTGGTCTGGGAGTCTTTTTAGCAGTGTTAGGGTGAAACATGACTGGTGCTGTAGCTGCCCTGTGGCTGATAAACCCAGGGTCAAATGGACGAGCTGTGCGGTTCAACACTGAGCTAGCTGGTAACTCAGGCATAGGAGCTGTTGGTGGAGGCATCTTAGCCAGTGTAGCAGTTATTGCTTGGTTTGTTAAAGGCACCAGGGTATGGACTGGTACTGTTATGCTGGCAGTGTGTTCATTAGAAGTAGAAAGGGTTACTTGAGGTGGGGGTCCTGTAATTTGTGTCTTGGTAGCATAAGCCTCCTCTTGCATCTTCAGCACTGATGGTTTGGTGGGCTTTGGTGCAACTGGGGGTGGCTGGACACTGAGCTTCACTTGTTTCTTTAACTGTAAAGACAAATTTGTTGGTTGTGTCTGTATTATTTGTGTTTGGACTTCAGGCTGGAACTGGCTTTGCATCAAACTCTGCTGTGCATGAGCAACAGAAATTTTTTTGTCATGCTCCTTAGCTCTCTTCCTTTGCTGCTCAAACAGTTTCACCCCTCTCCCTGTGGTGTCACTCAGGCCAGCGCTCAGTGAATCCTCTGCTTCATTTCCTTCCAGGCCTCTAGATGATGATCTCTTCTCCAGAAGATCCAGGTAGTCACTGTCCCATGTGGGATCAGGTGCTGCACTGAACCCCTCCTCATCCACCTCAGATTCACTTCCAAGGAAGTGGATGTCCTCCTCTTGAGAGTCTTGTTGTATGTCCTCATCAACACTACCGTAACTGGTCAGTGTGTACTTCTTGGAGCGCTGGCGGCGTTTTTTGAACATCAGGACACCCTTGGAGTGAGGGTTAGGTGCATCAGTCAGCAGACAGGCAATTGTGCGACACTTTTTCCGGGCCTCCTTCACTTGCTTGTCTTGCAGTGTGTCACCACGGTTCAATTCTAAATGAGAGAAAGCATCAGACATGTTACAAGCTGTAACATAGTTGTCCTGGATCTTCTTGTCACTGTACCTCTGTCAGTACAGAAACTATATAAAGACTATGCCACCTCTTATATTGTAGGAAATGTATCATACATGGTGTGCATAAAATACAAACAGATTACATAAATGAATAGATCTAACCCAGAGGTTGTTACTTTTTTTAGCAAGCATCCATTGTTTCCCATGCTACTTGTCACCATTCAACAAAGACTATGGTATGACTACAGAAAAAAATATGCTTATCAAAAGAATAATGATAATCTTTGAGTTTACTCTTAATAGCTAGAAATGATTTGGCGGGTAGCCAGACATTTATTTTTGTTTCCTGAAACAGTCTTGCAAATAGCCATGGGCAGGAAGTGCTACATTTTCCTATATAACACTGGTGGCGCTGTCTGGTATATATGCTTTAGAATCTTTTTTCTTTTTTACTTTATATAACTAAACAGAACTCATGATGATTACCTTTTGCTCTGCACTCAAATCAGTTCTGTAGCTAGGCCCCATGATCAATGTCATAACTCTGCCATATACAGGGGTTAGACAATGAAACTGAAACACCTGGTTTTAGACCACAATAATTTATTAGTATGGTGTAGGGCC
>JAOVVH010000048.1:22956573-22969669 GCA_028566435.1 Scorpiodoras heckelii | reverse complement strand
CCCTGATTGGACAGTGTCGCTCTGATTGACATGGGAGAGAGCGTATGCTGCCCCTCCACCCTGAGAGCACGGCCAATCTGCTCTCTGAGCTCCCGGCTATGGGCAGCTATAGCATCACCCGATAAACTTATGTCTTCTGAAACGTCCCTGTAGGTTCCAACTTACTATTATTGCTTTGTTTTAATCAGCTCATTAAATTCCAGAAGCTATCTGAGACAAAGTACAACCCTGGACAGAAGGTGTGGTCACTCACGGTTCTCGAAGTAGAACTTGTGGAAGTCCATGCCTTCCACTAGGTTGCCCAGTGCCTCAGGCTCAAAGGAGGTTAGACCTGGGTCACAGATTCTCCTGAAACAACACAAACCAAAGACCTAGCCTCAAAAAATGTAGAGTTAGATTTGCAAGTTGAAAAACACAATACTACTTGCTCATTTATAAAAAATTCCATTAATAAGAGTATCAACTTACGTATAGGCCTCAAAATCCCCATTGTTGATGGCCTCAATCAGCTGTTCAGTAATTTTGATGATTTCCTGCTTGCGTGCTGATGCCCAAAGAGGTAGAAGAGTTAAGAAAACAGGTTAATTAGAGCTCCCTATACTGCAATTATATTTTTTTTAAAAAAAGCCAAGAACTGCATGCTAACAGATTCCACCCCAAGCAATCACTAGTCTACATAATCACTAACGCCTTACTACAAGCTACACAATCACTAATGCACGACTACTAAAATTGTCTGAGCCACACATGAGTAAACACTTTAAAAAAACTAAATAAATAATAAGATACTCTCAAGAACTGTATGCAGGAATTTATACTCAATATTCTGAAAAGTTCATAGCATATTTATAAAATCAGTAATCATCCATATCTGAATGGATTAACAGTCTGTTTTCTAGCCTTATGCTGGAAAGCAAACCTGTGATAAGCTCATTTCCATGAACTGCTTTATTGTGTTAGAATGTGTGAATAGTCTACGATCAATGGTAGATCAATACACATGTTTGAATAAATTGTATTTTCCTTGTCAGCAGAAGGGCACCACTGGCCCTGGCTGCATACTAATGCTGCCTTCGAGAAAACGGAGACAAACGATGCATAGCTTGGAGAAACTGAAACACAGATAACTCTAGGTTTTGGGGATTTTTACAGAATGTGTAATTTTCTCTTGCTGTTTCAGTTTGGATTAGGAATATACATACATAATGCATGACACATTCCAAAAGTCATAGTTTCCCCTTTCTGAAATCACTTATGTGTCTGAATATTTCTGCACTCTAACACTTACAGTGCTGGGAGCCGCTGCCCCCTGCTGCTGCCTTGGGGAAGGGGGCAGGTACAGCAGGGCACGAGCTCTGCCCTCTACTGCTCCATGCAATGCGCTTTGCCTTATGCTGAGCGTTGGCTGCAAGGCAATGACACAAATCCACAAAGAGGAATCTACGCCACACTGCACGCACTCGCATGCTCAGCCACGACAAACCAAAACGGTCAAGTCACACCATCTACAGACACTCACTAAGCAACACATGGAAGAAAAACACAGAATCCGACTGCTATTCACAGCAAACCACAGCAGAGCCGGAGAGAGTTCTGGCATATAGACAGCAGTAGGAGGAATTTTCACATAAGGCTCTAAAGACATACACATGAAGTTTCAGGGCAGAGACAGAGCAGTACACTAAGCAAGCAGCAGGTGGAAGCAGTCACCTGCATATAGTTTCCTAACTCTACCAGGAGCAGTCTCTACAAGAGGAGCAGTGAAAGCAGTTTAGACTAAAGGCTGGGCTGCACATGGTAGACATTAGCAGAACTACGCTGCAGCAACAAGAGAGAAAGATTACGGATCAGAGCAAAGGAAGCTGAAACTGAAAGAATGACAGCTTTTAAAGCGTCACAGTGTTTGTTAAAATGTTCATTTGTCAAATCGTGCACATGTATAAGACGATGTATTTTCAGGAAAAGTAAACAGAAAAAGTATTTGGTACAATTCAGTTCATGGTCTGTGATCGTGCTGGGTTTAGCACCACATGCTTCAAAGGCATTTGTCATTTTTTTGTCAACATGGGTAACACTATTTAGAGAACACCTACAGCAGACCTTTAATGTAAAGCTTGTGTCAAAACATCAGTTATCACTAAGGAGGGCTGTGTATACTGGTGAAGTCTTAACTTGCAAGCGCATGTTTACCAACAGCACATTCATGAAATGGGAAATCGTCTCATGTTAACTGTATCTACTTCCTACAGGATGATGGAAATGCTCCTCAACTGAACTAGGGGTGATTAAATACTTTTTTAAAAAAAAGGCTGTCTTTCTGTTGAGTAAAGAGGAAAATTCACAAGACAAAAGAATTCTAGTCTGCCTAACGATGTCTAAAACCTCGCTAGCGAAGCCTGCTTTTCTCACTCGAGAGGAAAAGCGTGTGTCAGGCTTTCATTAAGTTGCTGGATAGCCATGTGCCATGGTGAAAGACATAAGCCTGAACAATTCAGTTTGTAATCAGATACCGGCTGTCAAAATGTCCACGATGCTCGAGCGCTGCAGTGGGAATGACGTCTTTAACTGTTCAGAATCTTTAACTGCCATGTTCTCCTTTTCCCTTTTACCGTAACCAGACTAGAACTTTATTTGCGATTGTGATAAGGCTCAGGAAAACCTGTCGTTCTTAGACGTATAAATAGTAGAAAAAGTCATTTACTAGCTTGGCTGTGTGACAAACGTAAGTAAAAACATGTCTGTCTGAAGTCTGAGAGTAAAAAAATGTCGAGGCATGTTGGAACATGATGGACATGAAGGAAAAGGGACATTGTACAGAGGCAGCTGTAAGAACTACATGGAGGAGAAATTCAGTAGAGACCAGATTAAGGGTCAGGTCTATGTCGGGTAAGGAGACTTACTGGGAGGTGGGATCAGGGGAGGAGGTGACTCCTCAGATGCACTGCACTGGCTGAGAATTGCGCTGTCACTGTTAACCCTGCCAACTGATAAGCACAGCCAATCAAATAGAAAAAAAAAGGATGTGACATGCTTATTTCCCCATTTCTTTTATGGGAACATGGTACAAGTAAATCTTTTTATAGCACTCAGATCAGCTGTTTTGCATATGGAGTGTACATTGCTGCTTAGCTTGAGAAGGAAAACAAAATAAGAACATACAGAGTGACGAGAAGTGACTTACAAGTGTCCTCACTTCATTTAATAAGCAGAAGATCTTTAAAAAGGTTAATGGAGATGTTTAGGTTTTGGCACTGGATTAAAAAGATAAAGATTTAGGCTTTGTACAAGACCAAACAGCGTTGTGTGAAGAAAGCGCAGCTGCATGAATGGATTTTCAGAATCCAGGCACAAACTAGCAACCATTTATATTGAAAACATTGCACACAGCTCTAATGGTGCTACAGATAGAGCCTATTGATACCACTGACTGCCAAAGAGACAGGGCAAGGTGGGACCTGCTTACAAAATGGATAATCAGCTGATCAGTGCTGTAGTGGCTACTACAGGCTTGTCACACCACCTTATGCAGATACCATTAAACTGTATAAAGAATGTGCTGGTGAGTTCAGAGCAGCTTATATTATTATATTATCATCATTATTCGTTTGCAAACAAAGGACATTTTTCCAGGACTTTAAGGCGAGTCTAGTGTACAGCATGCATGTGCATTAGGAACACAATGCCACTATCTGGATCTGTATTCAAACCTGAAGTGAGCACGGCCTGAGGTTTATACAACCCTTGAAAGACAGGAAAGAACTGGACAAAAACCCAGAGATCAAAATGCCAGTTCTGTCAGCATGGTGTGTAAATTCTGGCCCTGACAGTTCCTCAACCTCAGGAATTTAGTTGGTTCTAATGTTTTAAAAACAATATAAACTAATAAAATCACTGGGACCCTGGACAGGCACTGACCAGCTAATAGTATACATGTAGCACCAAATGTTAATATTAATGAATGTGGTCCTTCTTTGTTCTATGAGCTTCACATCTGTCTACTCAATTGTACAGGAAGTAAAATCCTGCTCATACAACATTATTTTTAATCAAGGTGCATGAGATACCAGTTCCTCTTTCTAAAAAAAATATGTCTCCTTTTCTTATCTGCATTTGTATTCATCTAGATCTGTTTATTCTAAATAATGTAGTCATATTTGGTTATGTACCTAATGTGAATGTGTGTGTATGTGGTTTGGAAAGTTCACCGAATTAAGTTTGAAATAAAATCTTTCATAATTAAATGTTAGGTAAAACAACATGCTACTACAGTATTTTGACTTCACGGTGCATAACACTTTACTGAGAGAGACACCGCAAGCGAGAGCAGAGTGCAAGGAAAAGTGTCTGGGATTGTGGGAGTGTGTAATGCAAACTGAAAGCCTGCCCTCTCCAAGTCCACATAGTCTCACTCCAGTACAGAATGTGGGATCTTTGGGCTATTCTGCCATGACGTGAGCAGTACGGTTGTTTTGGATGAAAGTAGTGTTTGAAAGGAAACATTAAATTGACACTATTTTTCCTATTACCTCAGAGGAGTCAAAAGTAATCATGACATGACTGGTGTCCAAATTGTCCATCTCTATTTTTGTACTGTAGCTCACAAAAAAAAAGGTTTTATAAAATGTTAATACCAATTAGTGCTATTCAAACCACAAGCACAACAAACTGGCATCAAGAAACACTACCTACATAACAAAAAAAAAAAACAACAACATGGGCTTTCGAGATTACATAACAACCAAGTGTGTGATATTGGCACTTTCCAAAATGTTTTCAGTTTCTCAAGTCATTTCTTGAATTACACTAAATGATGACCTCTGAATTGTAATAATGTTACGTTTATAAATGTTTATAAACACCTGGGACACGCAGATTTTGTGTCTGGGCTCTTAGGTTTTTATTAAAGTTTGCCTGGAAGACAAGAAAGTTCAACAACCAGAGATACAAAACAAAACTTTCTACTCATCAACGTTCACAAACAATATATATCTTTAAAGATACGTCAATATGCACCACACGCTACGATGCTGTAGCTACGCTGTGCTCTACTTGTTCCGAATCCCACCACCTGCTGCACTACACACGTCACACGAGGAGTGATCTGTCTGACGACTGATTAATTAGTGTTGATTATCATGGATTACAGAAGATCTTTTCAAAATCTTGAACATGCAAATACATGGAAACACTGACAAGACTAAACAAAAGATAACTTTCCTGCAGCACAATACACTGTCACCCAATGGTTAAACACATCCAGAGAAAGCAAAGAGGATAAACAGACTCAAATAATGTCTTTCACTTGTGATGCAGGGAGAGGACACGGCTGGCTGCTCATAACCAAACAACATGGTGAAACATGCAAACATGATGTGCTACATCAGAGGATAAGGACTATGGCTACACAGCCGTCCCCTCCCTAGAAATCCATACACTCTTTTTCCTTAGGCTGTATTAGTGCACTTAGCTTACTAAGCAACTGGCCCTACTTTATTACATTACATTAGCTATCAATTCGTTAGTCTAGTAAATTAGGTTTTCCCGCAACAAAAACATACGACATATGGCAGCAACCTAGAGTCCACTTACCTGGTGGGCTACATAATAAATATATCATTTGTCAACCCTGGTAAATTGCACATCACTGTTTGAATGTATACTAGTTTGTTGTAAAAACATAATAAAAAATAAGCGTGTCTAAGTAGTAGCAATGGGGACGAGACCACCTATATTGAGTCCAAGTCAAGACCAAGACCTCAAAGGGTCGAGTCGGAATCAAGACCAAGACTTTGGGATTTTGGGGCGGTCAAGACTGAGTCAAGACAGAGTCAAGGCCGGGCCTTTGGAAGAGGTGAGACCTAAAAAAAAAAGAGTCAGCTTTCACTTACACCACCAATATTATATATCAAATACACAGCACCAGTCAATACAATGTGAATTAATTAATTGTTTTCTGTTTTTAATTAATGTGTATAATTATTTTGAGTGTATGAAAAATGGACATTTTTATCATTGTCAGTGTGGTGGGGGAAACAAAAAGGTCTCGAAATCTCCCTCTAAAATCCAACACATGTCGCTCTAGTCCGAGACTGATTCAAGATCGAGTAGATTTGCTTTCAATTCCAAGACGGGACCGAGTAAGTGAAAAGGTGGTCTTGAGACTAGTCTTGACAATGACAACACTAAGAAGCCATCATGTTGGTTGTGACAGACGTGCTTACAGCAGGCTCAACAAAAGAATACATGTCCTCAGGCTCACAAATCTAGGCTGTCTATGGCTTTAAACAGAGTGCTGGACCTAAAATGTTTGTTACGTATAGTTAAACCACAGTGCCTTTAGAACATCACACACAGGTCCTGCACCTACAGCACTACAATTTCTCAACACGACAGTGCTGATTCCTAATGATCAATCAGTCTTTCACTGCTTTACCCTT
The DNA here is from genome assembly GCA_028566435.1 of Scorpiodoras heckelii. Lineage (NCBI taxonomy): Eukaryota > Metazoa > Chordata > Actinopteri > Siluriformes > Doradidae > Scorpiodoras > Scorpiodoras heckelii. The sequence continues at coordinate 22,963,232 of JAOVVH010000048.1, read as the reverse complement.
CAGTGGCTCTACAGCTGCTTCTGCTGGCCATCGACAACCTATAAAACCGTCAACTCACTCAGTCACACACTCTCTCGTTGTAGCTCAGACATATTCCTGTACAAACTGGATGCTGGCCTTCACTGTAGTGTCCCTTACTGTCTCTCTCCTTTCCCCAGGGCCAAAGTAACAAGTGTTTCCATATATCATAACACACTGTCCATCCCAGTCCAGTATCCATCTGTGGGCTAACCTGTCCAACTGTCTATCTGTGCTAAAGAGAAGAGAAAAAAACATGCAGATTACGTGAAAGGTTGATAGTGTACCTTTCCTACCTTTCATGTCCTCCTCTTCTGTAGTGTTACAACTCTCTATGGACCCCTGTAACAAGACAAAAGGTGGACAGGAAAGAAAACAAAACAAAGGAGAGACAGACAAGAAGGTTTAAAAGGTCACTTAGCAGTTCTAGTTGATTAAGTTTGACAGAGACAGACAAACACACACACACACACACACACACACACACACACACCAACACAATCATGGTCAAACACACTTCTGTGGAACACACCAAGCCCTACACAAACCAGCTATGTCCTGAGAGCAGACAAGCTCAATAAGCCAAGCACCATGGCACAGTTAGTAAATGGGACCTAGACAGGTCAGGGAGAGGAGTGAGTTTGTTTTCCCTCCCCCTATTCTATATGAGTAGATTAGTTAGAGGTCTCAGTAAGTGAGTGTAAAGTTGGGGTTCCTTGAATACCAATTCAGCCAACTGGACTAAAACCTGCCTATTTAATTTGCAGATATGAAAAAAAAAATCCTTTGTTCTAATTTCTTTATTCATTGAATTGGCTGATTTGCAATTCAAAGTGAGCACAGGATGGTTCGTTTCAGAAAGTGGTGATGGTGCAGTATTAGTGGTGTTAGTGGTGAACTGCATTGCGCTGCGGAGCGGGCAGCTTAAGCCGCTTACCTTGACGCCGTCGGCTGGGTTGTGCACAACAGTGGTCTGTGGTTCCTGAGAAAGGCAGGAGACAGTTTACCATGCAGAGGAGGGGCGGTGGGGGGTTAGGTAGAGCCCCAAACTCCGAAACTAACAGCTTAAACTAGACCACTGCTGCTACTACTAATGCCAAGTGCAGCTGCTAGAGCACACACAGCAGGACATGAAGGACACTGGAAGCTGTTGAGAGCACTATGGGAGATCTATCTCAACAGACAGGTGCTATGATTTGGGCGGACGACGTTTTCAGGAAGTAGTGAAGCGAATATAAGTGTAAAGAATAGGGACATATAGTCATGTAACCCCATTCACTAGGCTCAAACACAACAGTCTGACACCAAGCACTGTATAAGCACTGTAAAGCTTTGCACACACTGAACACACTTCCCCGAAACACACACACCCTCTACCAAGCACAGAACAGCAGAAGATGCAGTCCTTACGTAGAGCAAACAACTTTCTTTAAATGTCGCTTAGAATTTCAGCCACTTTATCCTTTTCATCCAAATGTCATAGATGCTATCTCCCAGAATTACACAAACAGACAGGAAGAGAATGCCACTGCAGTGGACAAACAACATGTGTTGATGAGAGCTGTGATCTAACTGTGAGAGAACAGAACAAGTTCAGAGAGCAGCTACAGGTTTTCTTGTGTCTCTCGGATATAATTCAGTTCTATTTAAGTACTTACTTTTTTTCCATATAACTTGATTACAGTATTGACTTCCACAGTCACAATAACTGCCGCAATTAAAACTGATATCCTTAATAGCATATTAATGTAACTGATTAAAGAGAAACATGAAGTTCTGTTTCTTCTTGTTTCAAGACGTTATATAAAATTGAGAGCAAAATAATTTGGACTCTGGGTTACTGATCAGAAGGTTCAAGCCCCAGCACTGCCACTGTTGGGCAACTGAGCAAGGTCCTGTGCTCCGATCCTAGCTTCCTAACAAACTAGGACATGAGGGCGGAAAAAAAAAATCACAGTGTGGAAAAAAGTTACAAATGAGCTAGTTTATCCTGAAAGAAGACGATCAAAAACAATAATAAAAAAGAAGCCCTCCTGTGACCCTCACAGTCTCCAGACCTGACGAAGGCTGTGTCATGTGGAAGACACAGATACTACTGTACTCGTTCTGAGAAGGGCAGCATTCATTTCTATAATAGTAATTAATATAAAACATTATCCTCATTTTATTTTGTCCCCGAGGGCATGCAACCTCTCACAGTCAACTCTAAGTTCTGGGTATAGTACAGCTGTTGCATGTTACAGCTGGAGAAATAATAAGTAAGGAACTGCATCTTCTAAAGAGATTAGGTTACTCCACTTCCTAATAGAAGTGAATCCTGTTTCACCTATACATGCTGCTGAGGTACTAGATATTAGCACAAGCTCATATCTAGCATATCTGTGGGACATATGCTTTATTTTGGACCAAAGAAATTACATTTAAAAACTTAAATTTTAGAGACGGTGCATTTATTTGTAGTGAAGAAATTAAATTTTGTTCGTTAAATCCGAATTTGTGAGTGTCAAAGATGGAGCAGACAGGTAAAACAGGACTCAAGGATGAGATTCGTTACACTTGTGGTTTTAGTATAATTCATTAAAAACATTAGCAACATCACACATCACTACACCGAGGGCAGGAAGGAGGGATGATTAAAGTTGATCAAATTCAAAATAAAACAGATGCGAGAAGCTGATGGAAAAAGCACTCAACAGAAATGTGTGGACTGCTAAATCAAACATGAGTAAAGCAACAATGAAGAAATAAAGAGAGATGAAGTACCATTGGTGCTGTGGATGATATGCTGCTGTCTTTGGTGCTGCTGCTTACTACACTGTTTTTATTGTTGTTTGTCTGTGGCTGGGGCAAAAAAGACAAAACACAGTGCAAAAATGATTTCTGTTCAGTTGATTTCAAACCTAAATAAGCCCAAAGACCAACGTCACAATGTGCATGGACAGGCCAACCCTCTGCACGGGAGCTGCTTCAGTTACACAGCACATTCAGAACTTATATTCTCCACTGCCTTCTGCTATGATACGCTGCAAAACCAATCTGAATGCAGATATAAATCAAGATGCCTTCTGTGATTTAGCCAGGGTATAACTATGCACGTGTTAAAGTCACACTGTTTTGTGTGCACTCCTTTAACTGCTTAGAATCACGCATAATCTAAAATGTTAAAACTGTTTTCGTTCTTAGGATGTTGACAAACTTCTGACAGAAGCAGGAGCCATTAGCATTCAAAAACAGCATGGTGTTTGAAGTGGTTATCCTAAAGCGTAAGGGGAAATGTCAGATTAAATAATCAAAAGGATCATGCTCCTGCAGAGAGATAAACCGTTACCTACAGAGACAAAAATAACTTCATATCAGTTGCATCTACCAAAACAGTTACAAGTCTATAATTAACAACATTATACCAGATATCATAGAAGACATTGTCAAGTCTCTGTGGAGGAAAGCTACAGGTCCCTGACAGTCCACTGGTGCATGCAGTGAAAGAGGAAAACAAACAAACAAAAAACCCCAAACGGTCTTTTTTTCTCACATATTCAGGTTCACTGCTGCATTAAACAGGTAATGACTAAAAATGAACAAAAAGCATTTTAAAGGAGCAGTAAGTAAACATTTGAGTGTAATTGTAAATGCAGGTTAACAGTTCAAAGTTCTAAATTTATTACAATAAATATTTCTCCATTTGTGTCATTATTTCAGGGGAAGGGTAAAAGTGAACAGCTTCTGGGTATTTAAACAGTTCAATATGGATCCTTTAAGCACTTTTATATTTAAGGAAAGTTTGTGTTACAAAGGAAAATACACAGACCCGGCCTGAAAAATTCCATCAGCATCAGATTGGATTGGACATCTTCCATATTTTAGGACATGACTACACGTGATGCGGACTGACTCGACACAGGCCGGGCATGTCAGCTCAGTCTTTGCTCAGAGGATTTTTATATTTTGGGTCAGTATCTGTAGTCAAGCCTCTGATATTGTTAATCAATAATAGATAAAAAAAAAAAAAATAGACTGATGAATTACTAATACCACCTTTCCAGTGGAAATATTTACACACTTTCAAAATCCTTAAATAGGGTCCTGCCACATTTATCATGCAGTCACATAATAAAAGAAGGATGCCTTAAACAACAAAAATGAACTCAAAAAAGAGAGAGGCACAGCTTCACTTTTATTATACTACAGAAAAAAAAACCTAATTCAGTAAATATAAATTTTATGCTCAGATGTAAAGACAATAAGACATTAATGAGCATCTCATTTAACCATGGTCTGCTTTTCTATGAATCAAGCTGTGTATACATAATGCGACATTATGTAACCGCATAATGCTGCAACCTAACTAAGCCACACTGCATTTGTGTGATGGTGGGAAGAAGAGCATCCAAGGAATAAAGAGAGTAAAGTAAGTGTTGTGTGTGTTGGGTCAGGCCTGATCTCGTGCAGTTGAAGCAGAGGTAATGGGGGTAGTGTGCATTGTGAGATGATTGCACATGCATAGGTAAAAAAATCGGAGCCTGGCAGAAAGCCTGGAACGTCAGTTTGCCGAGAAAAGGCAACTTTGACTAAGTGTGATGATCTAATTAGTATTCCAATATATTTGCTGTTTTGCATGATTAATCTAAGTGCACATCTAAATATTCATGATTTACTACTACCACGCCCAGCTCCACATATAACTCCAGCACTGCTAAAAGTCTGAGTCTGATCTTATTACAAAAAAAAAAAAAAAAAACCACCTCTACTAGCCTTTGCTAAATGCTGCTGCTGATTAAATGCAACCAGTCAAAGACAGAACACCAAAGCATGAGGAATGTCAGAATGATCCATATATGCATAACGATGCTTGTAAACGAGGAAAAATAAATCAAGTATAACTACGACAAGTATAAACATCCCTTCGTCACTTCGGCAAGCTAAGAATAACAACATTTCAGCAACTGGCATGGTGAGAGATCACCTGCAGCTCATGGGGTTGGTGCTATGTGGTTGTGGGTGCTATATACTTTGATATACGCAGATATACTTTGCTAGTGAAGATCAGCAAGGTGTAGTCCATCTGAAGACCAGGTGAATTTAAATCATAAGAGCAAAAAACGATGATTTCTGCACTTCTGAGCACTCTGACCACAGAAGGCACTGAGAAGTGCTGGTTACAGCATGAAATGCTAAAAAGTCCACCAAGTAATAAACGCAAAGGTCCGGGATGGATCAAAACTAGCGCTCCTGCATTATAAACAAGACCACAGTGCTTTGCTGCACCAACTGACAAGCTCACTAACAAGTTTAGTCTGCCTCAGCCTTTTCTACACCAATCCTAACCATTAGGCAGCACTGGTCTGCTATGACATTTGAACAGGAAGCAACAGCAACATTCATCTTAGTGGACCTTGAAGGATTACGTGGTGTGATATGCACAGATACATGCATGTGGGCATCTGTGTGTATGTATAAAACCAAAGGGAATGGCTGTGATGTCTGATCAGAAAGAAAAAGGTCCGATGAGACAAAAAAAAACAAATTTACTAGCATCTCAACCAATAAACAAAAAAGAGGAACATGGAAAAAAGCAAGGGGAGACATAGAACAGATCTCACCATCAAACAAACACTGGAGCTTGACTTCCTTTTCTGAACAGTGTGAAACATAGAAGGTAAAAAAAAAAACAAGATAGCATAGGAACACGGGAAAAAACAAAGCCAATAAAATAGGGATAGAAAAATACAGCTGTGCATTAGAGGATCTTTTAACAGGAAGAGGAGGAATAATGACCAAAAAACCTGCAGAGTGGTGAGTGATGGATAACCAATAAATAAATAAATAAATAAATAAACAAACAAACAAACTAAACAAATAAATAAATCTAATCTAAAAAAAAAAGAAGAAAAGCCAACTAAACCTAAAGTTTAAGAAATGTATATATCTAAAATATATGTAAATATGTAACGATAATTCTCTATATAAATATATTTCACTAGGTACAATTAGGTTACTTGCACTGAACATTTCATTTTGAAAGGCAGGTTTTGTTTTAACTGTGGATAGAATACCAACTATTCACTGCATGCACTGAGACTAGTACAGGGAACAGTAGACCTAATTTACATCAAAACACTTACACCTGATCCCATTTGTAAACTTTTAAACAGAAGAGGATATAGAAAAGGAAGAAAGGAAGGAAGAAGGAAAAGAAGGATGAAAGGAAGGGAGTGAAGAAAGTAAATTAGTGAAAGGAAAGGAAAGGAAATGAGTGAAAAGAAAGAAAAGAAAAGTACAGGAAGGAAGGGACAGAAAGGAAGTAAATGAGTGAAAGAAAAGAAGAGGGAGGGCGGGAAGGAAGGAGGATGGAAGGAAAGGAAGGAAAGAAAACTGCCCTGTAAAAATGAATCTTTTTTCCATTCCAGCCCTGTAAAAATGCAATTTATTGACCCCATAAGCTTGTTCGTAATTAGGTCTTAATGAGAAAAGATGCTTACTCTTTTCAAAATGACAAATAAGCATAAAAACTGGGATAGAAATTATTATGAATGTCTAAATTATATAGAAGTCTACCCCTGCAAGGAGAAGAGGGTATGAAAAAATGAGATACAGCAAGACAGAAAGATGGACAGACAGAGAGGGAGTAACAGAGAGAAAAA
>JAOVVH010000048.1:22935606-22947308 GCA_028566435.1 Scorpiodoras heckelii | reverse complement strand
GGAGTACCCGGAGGAAACCCACACAAGCACGGGGACAACATGAAAACTCCACACAGAACGGCCCGGACCGGGAAGCGAACCCGGATCGTCTTGCTGTGAGGCGACAGTGCTGACCACTACACCACCGTGCCGCCTTTTTTAATAAACAGTTTGTTAGAATAGTTATGAAGTCAGAAGCTGATTTTCAGCTCCAAAACACAGCTACTGCATTGTACCTTATTGAATGCTAGGAATGATGGACAAGGGCTTCTGTGATTGATTAGATAGTGCCTTAACTCTCCATCTTTGCCAATTCAAAATTAATTGGGGCATAAAGTCTGGGCTTGTCACTCTCTGTCGATACGACTGGCCGTGGGTGTGACATTCTGCGTATCACAGGTTTGACTAATTAAACTGCTAGCCAATTCAACTAGACTAACTGCCAAAAAGCAACACTGCATTAGATCCTTTTATCTGCCATGAACTGATCTGGAATCAAATCTAAAAAAGAAATTGAAGGAACCTATGCAACATTGCTGGGAAAGACATATATTTAATTCTATAAATGACAGGTAGGGAAAGGACAGAAGCATCATTTCAGATCTGATTACTCACATCATAAGCTCCTGCCTTGATCTGCTGGTAGAGTTTGTGTTGGTCCTCATCCCAGAATGGGGGATAGCCCACCAGTAGGATGTACAGGATGACACCTACACACACAGACAGACATACTGCATTAAACCCAGCAGAATCAAGCTTCAATACAGGCCAGACAAAAAAGCAACATCAACACAGACAACCTACCACACGCCCAGATATCAACAGGCTTGCCATAAGGATCCTTCCTCAGAACTTCAGGGGAGAGATAGCCAGGAGTGCCGGCAAAACCTGCACAGAAAGACCAGGAGTTCAGAGAAACCCAAGCAATAGTTAAAAAAAAAAAAAAGTATTATTTTTCATCAAACTGAAGCTGATTAATCTTTTACTATCCATTAAACTCCTACACCTTTGTTTAATTAATGCCGATTTTTATTTCATTTTATTTTTAAGTTAGTCAACCGTATAGTGTTGTGTGTATAGTCTATTGTCTGACTGCTTGCACCGCTGTCTGCTGCTGTTTCCTGTTAAATGTAGCACTTTGTTCTTGAGAAACTACATTTCATCCCTCACACAAAACGTCTGCGCTAAGAAGGAATGACGATAAAGTTTGAAGTTCCTATTCTGTGTGTTTTGATTTCTGCACACACTGATTAAGCACTTTAAGCTAGGATAACGCTGCTTCTGTTGACTGCCAATGCGTATTCTTTTCGTAGAGATCCAAAAGCATATTTGTGATTACACAGGTAAATACCAAATTTGGCTAAGCTAAATGAACAAGCTTACTGCAGTAGTGACCCGAGTTTGAGTGCACAGTACTTATTGCTTTCAGAGGTCAACGTGCACTCTACACATAATCATGGGTCAACATCCTCCTAAAGCCCTACTTAACAGCAGCAACTGGATTCTATCCAGCCTCACACAGGGTAAAAAGAGACGAGTGTATGATTAAAGATTGAAGCAGAGAAATGGGAAAATAATGCATGCAAGGAGCAGCCTGGATAATTTCAGGTCAATTACAATTTATTTTAATTCACCCTATATTAGGTATTTTGCAGAAAACAAAAAAGTGACTAAAGAGCCTAAGTACTTTTGTAAGTTGAACCGGATAAGAGTGTCTGCTAAATGCCATTAACGTAAATAGAAATGCATGAATTAAGTAGTCATCACTCCCTGTTAGGGATACTATGCTGCAGCTGATGTGAAGAATGGTGTAAAATTCTTACCGAACCAGGCCTGCTGGTCTCCCTGCACCTCAATAGCCAGGCCAAAGTCAGCCAGCTTTACCGCTGCCCCCTTCATCTTACTTGCCAACAGCAAATTCTCTGGCTAAGCGACAGAAAGAAAGAGTTTGTATGTTGACACCATTTCACTGAGGCTCTCAAATCATCTGATGAACTAAAACGTTCAACGTGAACAAAAATGAAGGAGTTCCTAATCTGTGTTTATGCCACACTGTAAAATAACAGACGTGGCAGCAATACTGAGAACATGGAGAGGTTTAAGACTGAACGCATGTTCCAATTATTTGACTTTGTTACGTGAATTATTGAACATTAATGTGACTAGAATCATGTACATAATACACTTAAGATATAAGACTATGAGCTTAGTGCAAGTATTTACAATTATATGCAAGAGAGGAAGCATTCTGTAATCTTTAGTTTGACCAACCAGTATCACTCAGTTCATCAAGCTGCATCCTAATCATCCCTAGCATGCACATAACGACCAGAAATCAGTCCAGATTCTTCCAGTGGGAATACACTGAGAGTTCCCAAAAAGGTTCTCGTGGTGGAAAAGTCATTTTTAAAGTAATCTATCAAAGTATTTTTTTTGCCCATCCTGAAAACCAAGAATAAAAGCATCTCCTGCAAAAGTAAAATAAACAATCAGGTCAAAAGTGAAGAATCTGACATTTTCTCCTCTGCTGTGAAGCAGTGTAACCTTCATTAGGAGAATTTTCTGCTGAACTGTAATACCTGGAACTTCAGCCTGCTCATCAGCCTAAAGCCAATTATACTGAAGTCTATACTGAGCATACAGAGACAGGGTTTAAACAACTGTGATGAGCATTACAAGACATCACCGTACACAGCACATCCCATTCTGGGTCTTTCATCATTGCTCAGTAAGAATATTAAGCAGATTTCAAGCTAAACTCCAGGTACAGTGAGCGACTACAGGAGCAGAAGAAAGATGTGACAGCATATTAATGTCTCTTGGCTGTTTAATTCCCACAGTGGCAGTGAGAAGGGTGTGTTGGTTCATGCTGGAGGGAAGAGGCAAACCCTGTTGTCGCACTTTGCAATCCCAGAGACTCAGTGCACACTACAGAGAAGCCTTAATCGAGAATTGTTCAACTTCACAATGTAAATTTGGGGTTTTCCTGCTGTAATCAATTACATTCAACATAATAATAATTAGCAGATGTGTTGAATCAGCTATAAATCTGCATTCTCTCCGTCTCGTGTGGGCCAGGACTGATGAACTGAATTAGAGGTGACATTATAAGTCTAGTCCGCCCCCTCCCTCACTGCAGTCTGACGTCACATCTCTTGCTATGGTAACCATCCCACCATGCCTCTTTCTCTCTCTAGATTACTGTTTGCTTCTCTGTCTGTCTGCTGTCTCGGGCTAAAAGTAAACTATGAGTGACAGTGGAAGGTATCTAAGCCTGTGAGAGAGGGAGAAAGGTAGACACACACACAGAGAGAGAGAGAGAGAGAGAGAGAGAGAGAGAGAGAGAGAGAGAGAGAGACAGAGAGAGAGAGAGACAGAGAGCGTAAGACTGCACTTTCTAGCACCCGATCTCCCAGTTTGCGCTGCAGTCTATTCTGCTCTGTCCTCATGTCACAGAGATCCACAAAGACCCACAATCCCCATACGAAACTGTCAAGGGAGATTATTCTCCACAGTTCCTTGCTCCTTTCCTCTCACCTACCTACACACAATCACATGGATCTCATCACCTAGAGCCCACTGGATTATCTGTACTACTTCCAGTGTGCAAACAATGGTGCCAAATGAACTGTTGAGATGCACAGAGCGAGGAAACAAACACAGCATGTGCTGAATCTAATGGAACTTCCAGTCTCAATGATGAACCACAAATGGTAAATCGGTCCCCTGTGCATTACATGTTTTTTTCCTGCTATTGTGGTTGCCGGTTGTTCATGTGATACCGGTAAACCACGCCCTGATGTCAAGACTCCGAGGTGCTTAAACGAAACAGGGCTGAAGAAAAAAAAAAAAAAAAAAAAAAAAAAAAGACAGAAGAGCTGTCCTGCAGGGCAGTGAATGACGTTTTGCAATGCAAGCCTGTGTGTGCACATGCGATGCCACGCAGTTACCAAGTAAAGGGGGTTCAAGCGGGATTGGGGTCATCTGATGACGTGATCTGCTTACGGCACAGGTTTCCACAGCAACGGCATGACTCACCTTCAGGTCCCTGTGCACAATGTCATGCTGGTGAATGTGGCTCACGCTCTCCAGGATCTGATTAATGCAGTGACTGAGAGATACAAAAAGAGAGAGATGGAGGAAATAAAAATGGGTAAAAAGAGCATCAATCTCTTAACACCAGCAACTATGAAAGAAAAAAACAAGAAGGCGAAAAAAAATGTTAAAACTGTTGTATATTTCTGTCACTGGAAGGTACGCACGCTTCTGAATAACTGTGTGGATGGATGGATTTGTTTTTATGGTTATAAATATACAGCTAGAGAAAGTCCACAGAATATAAATAGATCAATTTACCACGGCACCCAAGGGCCAAAGCAAATTTTCTACTGTTTAACATTCATCATAGCACACTATGTTGACAGACAGAACCCTAGTTACCTTACAAACACGCAAACATTTTGTCATTTGAAAAATCTCCCTGGGCTATAATGGAACTGCATAACTGTTAGATGTAGGCTGCCGACTGCTTAATGCTTACAAGAAAAGAAAAGAAAAAATCTTTTTGGCACCTACAGAGCTAAAATGTATCCACAGATAAAAGGAAAATATTCATAATTATTATGTAACTGTTTTCTAAAGTCAGGGGGTCCCTCACGTGCTTGAGTCAAGTGACAAAAATGAAGCCTGTAAAATCATGCCAAGCAGGCAGCATGTGGGTGGCAAACTCTACGTCTGTTCTATAATCTGGGAAACTAGGTGGCAGGCTTGGCCTCCAGGCCTTCTGGCCCCATGTTGTGTTTAGTGTGTTTCTGCTGCCCACTGCTTCAGTAAAGTTGGCCTACATTATCTCTGAGCAGTCCCAGCAGCTTCTAAGGGTGAGCATTAAATATGCTTGAGCAGTACCCTCTAAACGAAAAGGCCTTAAACAGGCAAAATCTCAAAAGACCCCTAACTAAATACTGAATCGCTATAACTAGACACGTCACCTCATGTACAGTGTTCTCAGGACAGGCTATACTCTGACCCTGACCAGCATAAAGCAGGTACTGACGGTGAATGAATGAATAATGTAACCGGATTTCCTAGGTGGAAGTGGCATTTAAATCATTTATCTTTATGACCAGCTTCTTCTTCTTGTTAATTCGTGAACATGTGCTTTGCATATTGTCTACATCTTGTGCATTTCTATTGACTCGTACTACAGAACTTGGATGTGGCTGAGCGACTTACGCCGATGCATTTCATGCCCGGCGTACTTCATGCTTAAGATTAAGTTTCAGGATTAACTCCCACTCCCGTGCTCAACTCTGCACATGGTGCGCTTTGGAAGACATTGTTCCTGTTACATCTGGTGTAAATCTAACACTGCTTTCCATCATAAGAATATCAGATCTACAGTGAAACATGGTGGTGGTAGTGTGATGGTCCGGGGCTGCTTTGCTCCTGCAGGACCTGGACGACTTGTCGTAATTGATGGAACCATGAATTCTGCTCCTTATCGGAGAATCCTGAAGGAGAACGCGTACCTGTCAGTTTGTGAGCTAAACAGCAGTTGGGTTATACATCAGGATAATGATGCAACGCACATAAGCAAGTCCACCTCTGAATGGCTCAAATTTAGAAAACAAAATTAGGATGTTGGAGTGGCCGAGACAAAGTCCTAACCTGAATCCCATTGAGCTGCTGTAGCAAGACTTTAAAAAGGCAGTTCCTGCCCTCCAATGTAGCTGAATTAATACTATTGTGCAAAGAACAGTGGGAAAATATTCCTCCAGAGCGAAGACTCATTGCAAGTTACCGCAAACACCTGGCTGCCGTTGTTACCGCTAAGGTTAGGTTTAGGGGAGCAATTACTTCTTCACATGGGTGATATAAATTTTGAACAAATCTTTATCTTCTGCAAATGGAATGATCATTTAAAAGCTGCATTTTGTGTTTACTAATGTTGTCTTTATCTTATATTAAAATTAGCTGGATGATTTGAAACATTTAATTGTGTAAAAATAGCAAAAATAGAAGAAATTAGCAAGCGGCAAATACTTTTTAACAGCACTTTAATATCAATGCGTTTTAACTGTCCTCTTTTTAGGCTAAGGTTTTGCTTCTGAAAGGTTTCAAAGCTGGAGAAGAATATAATCTTGACAAGCATTTTTGGTTTTTGGGGCTTGAAGAACATTTTCAGTGTGTTTTAGATAACACTGCAGTGTTCATGCTTTAAAGTTATGCTTAGACATGTAGCTTTTTGCATATCCAGTGAGCAAGAACATTTTCTGTTAAAAAAACAAACAAACAAAAAAAAACATTTTCCTACTTTTCAAGCCACATCTGATTTCAAATCTGGTTATATCGACTTCTGACTCAATCTGAGCAGTGAAATCCAATTTTATGTTTTTTTAAAAAAACATCAGGTTACCAAGCACTTCGGTTTTAGAGCTAGCGTGTCCGATCTCTGTGCATTAAGGTGTTGTTCTGTTGTCTCGACTGCATGCACTTATAAAATGACCATACAACATAAATCTCCATGTTGGTGGCAAGCCAAATAGCTAACTTTCACCTACAGAACACTAATCGATGTAGGCACGCCGGCAATGTTGCTATAGTAACCAGTGTGAAAACGCAAGCAGTCAGGACAAATCGAGTTCACTCACTTGATATTTCTAATGCCGACACGTCATATGCAGTCAAAAAAAAATCATATTAGAGTCTACAATCCAGATAAACAATATTCTGGCTCATTGTTCCATTGTGATTATTTTACAGATACAGGTAATTAACTATGTATTACTCACAATATTAGCCTGGCAAAACACTCCTCAATAACAGGACTTTGTTTTGTGTCTATGTGATTGTGTGACTGTTCCAGGCACTGAACTGGACCCACCTGGCATCAGCTTCACTATAATACTCCCTAGCAACAATGTCTTCAAAAAGCTCTCCACCAGTGACACTAGAGGAAAAAAAACAAGGGGTTTGTCATTATAACAAGGTTGAAGCATGTAGAAAAGTGACCCACAAAGAGAGAAGACAGACGTATCAATTAAAAATAAAAGATTTATGAGAATTGGTCTGAACTACCATTTTGAGCAGTATTTAAACTGTATAAATTATTCCTCCGAATATCAAACATTTGCTAATAATGAATGAAATCCATTAAAAAAATAAAAGAGTGTGACTCTGCAATAGGTTTAATTGATTTTTTTTTTGGCCACTCTAGCATTTTTGGATGAAGAAACCCATTAAGATATAAGCGATGAGTGCTCATGTGCCATGAAGATATCGAACAGCAGAACTTCTTCTGCCAAAAAAAGTTGCTCATGACAGGGACCTGGAATAACGGTGCAGAAAATTGTCCCAGAACACAAATAAATCTGCTGAGAATGCAGAAAAGCGGCACATCATCAACGTATCATCCAATATAGGGAAGAAAATGTCAGCTGCGGTACTCACAGGTCAAAGACAAGGTAATGAAAGCCTTCCTCCGAGATACTGTCATGGAGTCGCACTGAGAAAAGAGTGAAAGTGAGACAGAAAGTCAGGTACAGAATAGGAATATACCAATGGCAGCTATTCTTTCAGTCATAAAGACCAAGAAAGCCAAGACAGATTCAACATTTTGGCATGAAGTGTGCACCTGAAGAGTGACAGGACATCTAACCGAGTTTCACATACGGATCACTTGTTACAGTATCACTCATCCATGATGCAGTTCACAGAAGAACATTTTGCTGAGAACTGAACATACTATAGACCTTAGTATAGATTATACCAAGTGAGACATGCAACAAGATGTCTCCAATTAGGAGGCTAAGGAATTAGGGTAATGAAATGTGGTGTGCATATAAAGAACGTGGTAATGATACAGTGTGTTAAATTTCATAAAGTTTAAGCCTTTACATCACAAGATATTGGCTAGTAAATTGCTAATTTTTTGCTTTGAACATTATTCACTAGGTGGTGCTACTCAACAAATGAATTATAATGAGCTACGGTAATTTACCATTAAATGATTGACAATTTTAGACAAAATGGGTTTCGGGGTATTGTCCAAAAAATCCTTAGAGCCTACTTCATTTCAGGGGGCATGAACACAAAGGACAATGGACATCGAGGGATACAACCCTTATATTCTGTATCAGACATATGGGGCTACAATAGTACCAAGTTTCATGTGGACTGCTGAAGTCTAAGTATGTTGTCCTTCAAAAATTGTTGGGAAAAAAAATGAAAGAAGAAACAAAAACTATAAATGGCCATAAATGGACAGCTGGTTGGCTCAAAGTCAAACATTGTAGTTTTGTGTGTTTGAGCTATTACAAATGATCTCATATTAACTAAAAAGCAATATTTGCTTGTGTTTGGGCGCACACAGATAATCTGGCTGTAAGCAGAAGGCAGATGTCCATGTCTGTCCATGGCTAAGCACAGAGCCAGGGCATTACCACTGGCATGGATGGGATGTGAACTCAAAGACAAAGAACAACACAAACACACAGTATAATCGTAAATTCATTGTTCAATCCGAGTATCATTTAATTACAAGTTGCACGCATAGTACAGGGAAGCGTGTCGTCCATGAGTGGGTGAGTACTTCATCAAAGCATGCACACTGAGGTTTATCCATGTTAAACCCATGGTCACAAAAATATGTAGAAGATTTTCAGTACTGTGAAACAAAGAAACTGAAGCTTCGTGCCACGTCTCAGTGACTGAGTTTTATAAGCTAAGGGGTGTAGCCAACAGAGTTAAATTTCAATTTAATGAAACTATATTTGCACCTCCAAGATGTGAAAACCAACGCAGAACTGCTCTCTCTCTCTCTCTCTCTCTCAGTCTAGGAAAAAAAAACTGACTTGGCACTTGGCTACATAGAGATGAACTAAATTACTTGTGAAATTAATTCAATGGAATGTGATGGCACGTGTCAGTTATAGCAAGTGTCATTCAGTGCACTTTATAACACACAGTACACTGCGCATCCATGTATACTGCAGCAGATCAGTTCTGGCCTAGTTTCTGTGCCGTACACGTAATATTTTATGCTTCTGTGTAGTAGTTTAAATAACTGAATATTATCAAATGGTAATCTTGCACAAATCGTTCATCCCTCATGTCAATGTCCCTACAGGATTCATCAGTGATGCCCAAATTAGAAAATTTCCAATTCCCACCCACCAGCCAGCTCTCCTCCATCATACCACACCTATTAATTGGGGAGGGTGAAGGCTTCCTCTGAGATACATGAAGTCATATCTTTTCAAAATGCTGCTCAGGGCAGCGTGTCACCTTTGGAGGAATCGGCCGTCTTCCACATGCATGAGCTCAGAGAAGCCCAGTATAAAAACAACAGCGTAAACAGAAGAAACAAGGAAATAGAAAGATGCGATTGAAACTAGCAAACAGAACATGCAGAAAGAAAAGATTTCAAAATCTAAACTGTATTACACATTTCCTGGAAATCGCAATGTATTTCAAATTAAATGCCCATCTAGATGTATACTGTAACACAATCCGTCCAGTAAGTAGTTTTAAAACACATGTAAGTGCTGCTCGTGTACCATTAAGTATTGCTAAGTGTGTTGTGAATGTGTATGAGAGTAGAAGAATGAGAGTAAAAAGATCTTTTTCTTCCCCTCTCAATTGCCCCTTTGTTAGGAGTTTATTTGCAGTCAGAGGAGACAAGAAGATAAGCTATCCCTTTGAGAAAGAGAGAGGGAGAGATGTACAGTTAGAGATTAATGTGGGGTGCTGGGAGGTGAGATGAAGAGAGAAGAAGCATAGTGAGAGAGGAGAGACAGACCAAAAGAGAGAAGATATGACCGATAGATCAGGGGCGACTGGAAAACATCACAGGAGGACAGACGTGCTGACGTGTTAGACAACACTCTCCACCAGCATTATCACAACACTGACTGGAGCAATAGCTCGTGAAAGAATGGTGTTCATCCTTCCAGTACAGCCCCTTGTCAAATCTGCGCCAGGATGCATGGAAGCCATTCTGGAGACTCCTTAATATGACTTTATTTAGCTTTTTTTTCCCCCGTTAATTTGTCAATCATCTGAATAAAGTTACATTAAAATAGAAGTTAATCCTGTTTCTATTTACAGTGCTTTGTGGAGTTATATAACACCTTGTTTCAGGGTTCCCACCCAATTTCAAAACAGCATTTCAAAATTTTTCCATGACTCATAAGGACCCTTAATAAAGTTTCCAGGACCTTTCACAACCTATAAGTACACAAGGGGCAGTCGTAGTCTTGTGGTTAGGGTGTCTGCCCCATGATCGGAAGGTCCCGGGGTTGATTCCCGTGGCCGACAGGACTCGGCTGAAGTGTCCTTGAGCAAGACACCTAACCCCCCAATGGCTACCCGGGCACTGGCTAGGGCTGCCCACCTCTCCAGGCATGTGTTCACTGCCCCCTAGTTTGTCTTCACTATTGTGTCTCACTGCACGGATGGGTTAGATGCGGAGGTTCAATTTCGCTGTGTGCAAGCACAGTGACAAAAATGCGTCACTTTCACAAATTGTATAAATTACTCCACAGGTTGGATCTAATTATTGAATGAAAATGAACAAGCTTTTCCATTCCTTTTCTAATAAGCTAGTTAGGCTATGCCAACTCAAGAGGAAACTATATCACACTGCAGAAAATCGCAACTTAACATTATCCATGGAAGATCACAATAACTAAATTAACAAAATTAAAATATCATGACCATTTTCAATGACTTTTCCAGGCCTGG
This sequence comes from Scorpiodoras heckelii, assembly GCA_028566435.1. Classification (NCBI taxonomy): domain Eukaryota; kingdom Metazoa; phylum Chordata; class Actinopteri; order Siluriformes; family Doradidae; genus Scorpiodoras; species Scorpiodoras heckelii. The sequence goes on along the minus strand of JAOVVH010000048.1, from coordinate 22,936,586 downwards.
AAAATGAGAGTCTAAATTGTCATGACCATGGGAACTGTGTAATTTGTGGACGCAGGTAACCCAGGTGTCTTCAGTTGGGTAAAAACAAATGTAAAGTGAAACACCACATAATGGGACAAAGCTTGCATTTTCTACAACCATGCCATTTCAGTTTTTATTTACAGAAGCCAAGAACAAGCTCAATAATATCCAATATCAAGTGCTAACTAAGAAAGGCTAATGCACTGTTTATTTTGATTATCTAGGTACCAAATTCACAATGGTTGCAATCATAATCACTGAGATTCACTATTTTTAAAATTAGATGAAAACCTTAATCAATGATTAAAACAAAATAGTCATGAAGGTGTGGACCACTGCTGGAAACTGGGTTGGTTTTTTTAACCCTGTGGACATCTGAGGGGTGTCTTCAGGTACATTGTTTATGTCAGGTTTAAAAAACGAGTGCAGTCATCTACACTCATCACTGCGAAATATTCAGTATAACGTGGATAACTGAAAACTGAAATTGTACTAGTGGTTCAAATGGCTGTTGTGACAAGTTTGTTTTTCCACCAAATAAAGATGTAGTCAGAAGTATAAAGACAAATATGGATGTAGTGAGTGTGACCAATAAACCAATCAGCAGAAGCACGTGAACTCCACACACGCAAAGTTAAAGTGATACGGCCATTATTGTCATGATTTTGCATGAGGTCACACTTGTTATGGTAAGCGTCATGCACATTCTCCTTCACTTAATGCAAACTGGCCTCACACTGACCCCACACTACATCAGTTAGCTCTCTACATGCATCTCATTTGCCTAACAGCGTCTCTCTCTTTCATACTCCAACAGGAGTAGTCAATAAAAAACTGCATAGCTAGTCACATAAAATTCCAATATTCCCAATTAGCAGCTAACTTGACTATATGGTGACATCAGTTAGCTTTTAATGCTAAACCATTTATAGTTCACGCCTTTAAAATAAGATCAAATG
>JAOVVH010000048.1:22863438-22878934 GCA_028566435.1 Scorpiodoras heckelii | reverse complement strand
TTTTTTCTGTCAAGATGGGGTGCTGAGTGTACATTAATGAGAAATAAAATGAACTTTTTTGATTTTAGCAAATGGCTACAATGAAGCAAAGAGTGAAAAATTTAAAGGGGTCTGAATACTTTCCGAACCCACTGTAGATCTACAATATAGCTGCATACAGAAATAATTTACGCTCTCATCTGTGCACACTATAACACTAAGATAAATATAAATACAAATTTTAAATCTTATTAAAATACAATTCATTACAAAAAATGTAATTGTCATTTTACTTTTGTTTTCTAACCATAGCTGTTTGTTTACAGGATGACAAAAACAAAGGAAGTTCTTTGCTGTTCTCAGTGATCTGCTGCAGTGCTCTAATATTCTGTTGGGGTATAAAGGGTTAATAAATGTTAGCATGACTGTGCCTCCAAATGACTTTGGTGTAAGAGCAATAAAACATCGCATGCTGCAGCATGCTGCAATCAACTCTGGAGTGTTAACAAAGCATCACACCACCTCATTATTGATTTAGCGATAACAGAATGTCCCATTGAGACAGTCAGTGAGTAAAATCGGATGAGACGATCATTCGTCCTTTTCAGAAAGAACTAATTTGAACCGAAGCATTGGGGCACAAAATCCCCTCACCAGTTGAGCACATACATCAGACCACCAGACTCACCTGACCATCCTCTCAGTAAAGTTTATCATGAAGCATATAAGACTGATACTGGTGTTGATGCAACGGTGACAGCAGATCCAAGTCCGTATTTATCTTCTCTGGACTTCTGATCTGTCTCATGGGACTGACGGAGTGTTAGGGTTCTGCTGCTGTCTTATGACTGACCTGTGCAAAAAGTTTGTTGAGTCTCATCTGCTCGGACAACACGCTGACGTTGTGAAAGAGGTGCGGCTGCATGTGACTCCACATGTGAGGAAACCACCAGAACTCCTCCTTGTGCTGTAGTAACATGTCATCACCTTCATCCTCCTCTTCAGTCCCTAGAAAAACAAAGACAAACGCACGCACACACAAGCAGCATAGAGTTGAGACTCAGCATCAGAAGAATGACTTGTGAAATTAAAGTCTCACTGCCTATAAAGATTACCCGCATGGTAGAACTTTCCAGAGAAGCCGAGGTTGAAGGTAAAGTTTGGGACTAGTGTTCGTAGTTTGGTTTGTGTGTTTAGGAGAGCCTGAAAATAGAAAGTGAATTGTCAGTTATGAAGCAGATAATACTTTCTTAATACACACACATTCTTATCCAGTACATGAAGAACAGGAGTGTGACACAACTCTTATATTTTTCCAAAAGGTCACCTCAGCAATTCATTCAATGGTAAATTGAATGGAAATGTGAAACAATTGGCAAACTATAAATTCATTAGCTTCACCCTCGGGCAAGTGTGAACGCTCCAAATATGCTATACCAGTCTGGCACTTTGGTTGCCTAGAAACTGTACCGTTATGACGCTCAAATACAAATGGAAAAGTAATATATTTACAAGACGGTGCATACTCATAACTGCTGGTCTTTTTATTTCCTGTACTAACAAAAAAGCAGATATATTAAAGCCATATTTTATGCACGTTAGCAAGAAAAATGTTAATCTATTCCAACATTAACCAGGCTAAAAAATAGTAGATAAATAAATTCATTCTATATTTTTTATTTATTAAAAGGCAGGCGTAATCAGAATGGCGTGTTTTACATTCAAACACACATATCAGTCAAATCTCAATCACTGAACAGTTTATAACTTCAACTGTGTAGATGTCAAGTTATTATTTTCATCTGTTTATTGGTTACAATTTTTTACTTATTTATTTAATCTTACTATATAGAACTCAGTTATAGGAAAGATTATTTATTACCGTATTTGACACCCAAATGAGGATGGGTTCCCTTTTGAGTCTGGTTCCTCTCAAGGTTTCTTCCTCTTAATTTCTAAGGGAGTTTTTCCTCACCACCTTTCCCATCGGCTTCCTCATTTGGGATAACGGCAAGGGATAAATCCTATAAATTATGTTTGGATTTTTTTGTCTTTGTAAAGCTGCTTTGGGAAAATGTCCATTGTTAAAAGTGCTTTAGAAATAAAACTGAATTGAATTGAATATCTTTATGTTTCACAGAAAGGTGCAGTCTTTGCAACTTCTGGTTGATAGATGGGAGAAGAAAAGAAAACCATGTGACAGGGACTGAATACCCTGTCAACCAGCTAATGAGGGAAAATTAATTATAACAATGAGAAATAACAGAAAACAATAAAAATCCAAGTGAAATACTATTCCTGGCTCAGGAACTTTGGCTAGCAATTCGCTGTAACTTGTAAAAAGTTATCTTTAAAACTATAAACTATTAATAGATGCGACCAATAGATGGCAATGTGGAGCTGAGAAAGTGTCTGTGTTACAAAGAGCATTTCAACACATTCTGAAAATCTGCAGCCATCTAATATGGATTTGCATTGACATGTGTTCTGTCCACAGGCAGCTGGTCAAAAGGCACACACATTGACGAAAGTGAGTGTCCTGCATTAATCTAATGATGCCCTAAAGCAGCAAAAGATACTCAAAAGATAACCAGGTGCACACAACTGCACAGTGAGGTTTACAATACAAAACAATCCTGCCTTCAAGGGTCTCAAATATGAACAATAATAGAGAGAGGATAAGCAAAAAAACCTCCCAACAACCCAGGATTAAACTGGTACAAATGATACAGCAGGGAGCGATACCTACAAAGTCCAATACAAATCTCACACACATGCACAGAGATAGCTGTGATGGCATCACAAATCAGGCCACGCTGAGACTGAGAGACACATGACAGGAAAGAGCCTCTGTTGCACAATGATTTAAGAGCCACAGTGTCCTTGAGCATGTCTGTTTGCTCTGCCTCAAGTGTTTGCTCAGTGTGGCTGCATAATCCTCCAATTTGTGTGCCAATCGTAGCTGTAAGCAAAATCCGCAAGCACTGGGCGGGATTCAGACAGCCATTACTCCACTGAATATATTTGTTTTAAAAAGTACATTTGACTTTGGCACAGGCACCTACACTTTTAATAAAGTTTGCAAACCTGTGCAGCAATTCATTAAGAATTTAGAGCTTAGAAAACATATAACTGAACAACGTAATGAACCATAAACCCAAGTTTTTAAAAGGGCTGCAATCCTTTAAATGACTAAAGCATTAGCTGCAGCATACAGCTTGTTTCAGTCCTGACTGAGCGCCCTAGACAATCCGTGTGTTAAAAAAACCCAAAAACAAGCCTCTGAAGCCTCCTGAAGTAAGCAGGAGGAAGAGGAAGTGGGAGCAGCAGTTGGGTGGGGGTTAAGAGGAAAAAAAAAAAATAAAGGAAATGAAAAAGAAGCTGTAAATCTGAGGCCAGTGAGCAGAGCCCATCCTCTATCACCATGTCAGAATCATCATGTGGGATCATTACATGGTGCAGGAACAAGACAATATCGGCTCCTCCTAAAGCTTGTACTTTTGATACAAGACTTGACAGTGTCTTCTAGGTCTGCACAATTAATTGTATTTTACCCATGACCATAATTTTGCCTTGCTCAATTAATTACACATAACCGACTGATATTGGTGAACTTGGTGAAATTAGCTCATTGGCAGTCACCAGATGTCATTTTAATAATTGCTGGCACATGACTTAACACTCATATGTTTGTAACTGCATTGTTGCTTGAATTTAGCATTTGATTAGTCACTTCATTAATGTGGGAAAAGAGCAGCCCCACTCTGCGCTAATGATTTATGCATTTGAAGGCATGTGTCTTGGCTTAATGATTTATTTTGACAGAAAATTACAAATTAGGGCAAAATATCTGTGGCATCAGTAATTGTGGTGATCATTTTAGCCATTACTGTTCATACCCACGGGCATAAGCAGGGCTCTCAAAACAAAAATGGTAATTCAACAAATAATAATTATGGATCTAAGCAGGACATGACAGGAATTCATTAGCATGAGCAGTACACTGTTAACCACATTAACATTCTTGGAGTAACTGTCCATTTAAGAAAGGCATGAGCTCCACTTACCTGGCTGTCAGCAAACCTCATAACAAGTCAATGCTATAAGCACACCATTGAGGAAAAAGCTAAATTCCTTTACCATTTCACACAGATCTTAAACTAATTTGGATTGGGGATTCATACTTGGGAAAACTGTAGCTGCCAGGAAGTTTTGTCTTGCACAAGGCAACAATTTTAACTTAACACTGAAGTTCAGCAGTTAAAGTGCACTTGTACTTGTACACCAATGCACTTAATATTTTTTACGCATTACACAAGGACTGTCCTGACCTGGTGGAAGAAGACACCACTGTGAAACATGGCAACGAATTAAACACGTTTGTTTAGGAAAGAAAGTTTGACCTCAAAGGCCAACATGTGGGCCACGTGTGGTGCGAAATGTGTGCGAGTGGGTGGAAATCAGCTTTAGTGCTTAAGAGTCACTGCTGAAACAGCACACAGTGAGAACAGACACGATTAGGCCCCCATTAGACAGGGCTGTTTGTGGATGCTGGGCTGCTCCGCTGCTCGAGCACTGATTACAGCCCACTCCACCGGTGGAGAGCAGGTGGCAGGGCATACACCGCTCTTTTCCCTTCAGCAAAGTTTAATGAAATGGGGCATGAAAACCAACAACAGGTGTAACATTGTCTTCTTTTAGCCCCTTCACCTCTTTAATGCATAGTAAGTATTCTTTAGAGCAACACTGTAAATAACCAAGCTCTACAGACACACACATAGAACATAAAGGTCAGGTCTCCTTCTCTGTACAGCAGGATTAAGATGGATCATATTCTATTATTCATTTAATGCATTAATATGAGACTATGTGAAATTTTCCATGAGGTTCAACTTCCTCTTAAACAGCCTCAGACCTACTATAAGTCATAAGCATAAGCGGAGGTGCTTCCTAGATTCTAACTTACAGTTCACTTAATCTTACTGCAATCATTCAGTCCCACAGAGAGACACACAGGACCAGCCACATGCCTACACCACAGAATCAAGCAAAAAAAAAAAAAAAAACCAAACAAACCCCAGAGCTTCAGACTTACTTTTACACTTCGTGTTTTACAAACACTGTAGTTGCACTGCTCAGTTACAGAAAATCAATTAAACAACATTAAGCCACTTAAGTCATATAAAACTCACTACACCTTCAGGCTTGAAAAACACTCCACATTTCTCAAGGGTTGCAGCATGGCTAGTCTGGTCTGCTTTGGTTCCACTCTAGCAATGTTCAACTGCAATGAGAGAGTGATCTATCCCTGAATCAACCCAATTGCATTGCAGAATTGAATGCAACATGCCATGTATTTTGGGTTGAAGGCAGCAATTTTATTATATCTAAGCTGCTAAACATTGTGAGGCAGAAACCGAGTTAAAAGCACCGAGATGCAGCGCTACAGGAATGCCATTCTGAATATTTCTACAGACAATCAAAAGAAAAGATAAACAATGGATGTGATAAACTAAAAAATATAACATTATTTATTTATACAATTATCTAACTATTTATTTAGTTCCATGTTCTCTGTGTTCAGGTGATATTTGTGATTTCTGTGCATACCTGGCAATGTTTTTTTCTTTTCTTTTTTTTTTTTTTTTTTTTTTTTACTGTTTTTTGGTTTTTAGTTTGTTTAATTATGTACAACGCAACCCCCCCAAAAAAAACTGAACAGTGAACCAAAATAATCAATTTTGCTCTGAGTCAGACAAAGTAAACAGACTAATTAGTGTGAAAGCATCTTTGCACTCTCATTTACCGGCAATACGTACTGCGGTTCTATAATTGGTCTTTTTCTATTAATGACGTTCTTCAATTAAGTGACTTCAGTTAAACATCTTCTACGCTGTTACACCACAGAGTTTCTCAAGATGTGTTTCATGACAAAGCATGAAAAATGTCCAGACGTCCATATAATTGGTAGGAACAATATTTCATGCAGATGTTAGAAAATTTTCAGACTGATCCAGAACAGGGCAACGAGGTACATAATTCCACTTAACATTTCTAAATTTGTGAGAAAATGTGAAATTGAATCCAGTATGTTATTCTAGCACTTACCTTGCTCAGCCAGATGTAACATCTCTGACCACCAACTTCACTGATCTGACATTTTCAGCAGATCTAACTCCATAAACTGGACAGACTCGACACCAGTTAACTCCCCACAGACAGCATAAAAACTAAGGAACTTTACAAACATCCCCTTTGTATGAAACACAGTGGTGCCAACTAAGACTTAATTGATGCTGGGATAGTTAACTGGCTGATTGACTCAAGAAAGCTCCCATAACACTCAGTGGGGATATAAGAGCACACAAGTAGGCAGTTAGCTGTTTTCACTAAAGCAACAACTTCCTCTCTCTTCCTTTTCCATCCTACATCTATTACAATACAAACGACAAGTGCGTTGTAAGAACAAATACCTAATTAATTATCCTATTATTTCTCATTAAAAGGCATAAAGGTATAATGACCTGTCTGAGAGGTGAATCTTCAGGCAAGACATAAAAGCAGGCATGTTCAACTACTTCTCCATGTTACAATGTTAAGAACCAAGAGCCCCTTCAAGTATTTTTATTTTTTTTAGAAAAGATTACGGCTTACAATTTTGTAAATGATTAAAAAACCTCTCCCTTTTCTTAATACGAGGGCGAGGGAATTACTACAGGTGCAGCTGGACACAAATATACTAACTTATCTGTAATCAGGCAGAGACTGCAATATAAATAGTAGGTTAAGACGGACCTTACCCAAATTAGCACATTGTCCCTAGGGCATGCTTTAACAAGTGTAATCACTGGGAAAGGTTTGGTGGCTCGTCTCACCCATGCTGCTTAAAGCCACCAGCAGCTTAGCCTGCTGATCTACTACTGATATACACTTAGGCAATATCGTCGAAGCAAGAGTCCTGTTATACTGTTATACTATCATGAGCCACATCGTTCAGACGTTCAGTACAACGCCACCATTGTGAGTGTGAAATTGCTTTTATATAACAGTTCTGTAAGCAAGAAATTAGTATTGAGTGACTGTCATTTCAGACACAGCATGGCCAAATATTTTGTTTATTTTTGCACCGTAAACAAAAAGAAGCCACAGCTAGACAGAACAGCATTAATGCACAGACTGACTGGCAGCGTGTAGAAAGAATAGTGATGTTTTGAATGTAACACACTATTGCTAGAAATTGAATTTTATGTAGTGAATACAGACAAGCAAAGTAATACAGACAGTGAAATGTACTAGTGCTGTTATACTAAACAGCAACACTTGTGGCATGCCTCTTAGACCAGAACTAACTGTATAATGGGGTATGTTGAGCCAGAAGAAATCGTTTTTAATGAAATAGAGGCTCTAAAACTAGTCTGTGCATTTATATGTAAGGGAACATTCAATGTTAAAAGCCACGTAAAGCCTTAAATATATAAATCCCATAACCAAAAATGAGCAATACGCAATGATTCATATATTTTTCTGAAGGAAGAAGTAAACTGTCGGCTGGGGAAAAATGAAATAAATTTATATAAATGGAATTACCAGCATTCATTTTCTAGCAACACTCTAGTTTCCTGACGTATGAATAAGCTGAAAGGCAAATATATTCACTGACCTTCACATCTGACACCTTCATACGCGTTCCTTCTTTTCCCACAAAGATGTCGTCCACGTCCACAAGTATGTGTCTCTCCAGAGACAGGCATAGTCTCTTTGCAGTTAAATAAGCAATAGAATCCACAAAAATCAGCTTGTGCAGCCAGAATGAGAGGTTGTTGCCAAACAAAACTCTCTGGATTCCATCATGAAGGCCCAGGTCCTGCACCACGGTGGCATGAAGGACTCGATGGGGGCCAAGGTGAGCCAGGGCCTCTGATGACTTGGTGCTGGCTAGTAACACAGGTTCATAAGTACTGTGATTGGATTGGAAAACAGTCCAGTCATCACCTGGTAGCGGACCTTGCTCTACTTCGTTGGGCTTGGTGACATAGAGCAGCGGTGCTGCAGGGTTGATTCTGTAGTCCCGCAGGCCCAAATTAGAATGCAGGAAAAGAGGAAAGCCCTTAAGCTGAGCGCTAAGCAGAGAGTTCTCATTGGCTTTGAAGAATCCGATAATACCCACACCAAACTCTGAGCAATACTTGTCAAGAAGGTCTCGGTTCCATGCATCCAAGTTGACGTATTTAAGGACATTCTCATAGATGACTAGAGCGTAGCGGCCGCGGTCACGTTCCATCAAAGTGGGCATGTCGCCCTTGCTAGGGGCGATCTCTGTGTGGTAACGGAAGCGACTGGACTCCAGGATGGCCACGATCTCTTGTCCCAACTGGGAGTAGATGCTCTCTACAAACACTAGCACAACAGGTTCCGTACGCGAGTTGTCTACTGCTTTGACTGTCCGTTGTCGGCCAGTGAATGGGGGCAGGAAGAGCGGTACCCGCTGCAGGCCGTCTCCCGCGGCGACCACTTCACCACAGTCACTGAAAGGCAATGGAGGTGCCTCCTTTATCTTGGGGCTGTTGCTGACATAGTAAGCCAGGAGCGCCATAGACAGCAGGCAAAAGATAATGAGCACCAGGATGAGGCGGTGGAGCTCCAGCTGCCTGATGCCCCGCAGGAGCTTCCACAGCCCCATCGCCACAGATGGAGAGCAGGAGCCAGGGAGCAACTGGGGTAAGCAGAACTTTGCAGCCAGAAGAAGAGGGGATATAGGGGGAAAAGAGAAAGGAAGAAGAGGGTTGAGCAGCACTCACTGGTACGCACTTCGAGCAAAGAGGAGCCATTTACGCTAAGTCACCATGGCCCCCATAGTCCATGACTAGCCTCTTGCGGTAAACTCTGACTCTGGCCACCTCGACTCAACGTGCTTGCTTCAAACTCAGGTTGCCGTATACCAAAACGTGTGCACTCCGTATTCAACACAGCGCGTCAGCTTCTTCCACAGCTTAAGACGATTGGGTTTCTTGCTCTTGTTTCTTATGACATTCCTCTGCCTCTACCCCTCAAAGGATCAGCTGTCTCTCTCCTATCTCTCTCTCATGCCTTTATACTGCCACACACGTATGATTCTGTGTGACACAGTCCTTTTTATTATTGGTAACGGAGCGGTGAGGCTGACGGCTTTTGCAGCTCTCAGCAATGGCTGCGCTGAGGATGACCACCACAAGGGCAGGAAGGTGAACAGCACCCCCTGCAGAAACCCAGCCTGGCCATGCTAGGAAACACTAATCCTGTTAGGAAGAGAGAGAGAGAGAGAAAGAGACTGAGACAGAAGACAACAGAAACATATTACATTTTTCAAACCACAAATGTCCATAAATTGTTACGGTAAAGTCCCATGCTTTCACAGACGTCAGCAAATCACCACTTATTTAAGTTTAATACATAAAATTATAAGAGAAGTTTGAATGCATCACTGTGGATTTACAAGAAAGGTTTCAATTTAACCGTAACAATGAACAGGAGGAGTACTTGTATGTTTTATGTGGGGGGACTTGGCCACTGACGAGCATGCTTAAATGAGACACTGAAAAATGCAGCCAATGCAAAGGCGCTAAGAGCTTCTTCTGATCACCTGATTCTAGATTCTTCCCTGCAGCCACGTGAATTTTCCATTAGGGCCCCTGCTGACGCCCACCAGTGTACTCTCTCAGTGGGTCAAGAGAACTTTCTCATGACTCCCAAAATAGCTCATCATAACCTCCGTGTGCTGCCACCCTCCCGCTACAAAGATAGCATTACAGGTAGGAGAGGAAAACTCTGACCTTAGAAATGAGTGAACGAGGGCATACTATTGGCCAGCTTGGGCTGCTACCATGTTTTTGTTTATGCACAGGACCAGGGCTGGGCAGTACCCCAACGCCATGACACACACACACACACACACACACACACACTGCAGTCCTGTTAGTATGGGAAATGTTTCTATCAAATCGCCTGCTGCAGAAGGGGTACAAACTGGGCTTAGCAAAGTCAGTCATCAGAGGTCAGGCATAAGTCCATCAGTAAAGTTTACAGCCACCTATATGTCTCTGATATGATTACTGCCAACAATCCTTCCACTGTAAATCAGCTACGGCACTTAAAGGATCAGTTTTCTCACAGATAAACAAACGCAGCAAGACGTCTGGCCAAAGTCACCGTGTCAAAGACAGAAAATCTCTTTGCATTGCTCTTAACATGTCCACTCACCGAAGCGGAGTATTATTGCTGTTACCTGCCTGTGCAAGCGTGTAAGAGACAAGGGAGGAGGCTTCTAGAGAACCTAATTGATCAACTGCATGGTCCAGCCCAGTGAAGAGAGCATCCTGAAACAAGAACCTGAACTATAATTAGCCTGAGGAAAGCTCACCTCACTGAACACTTGCCAGCACTATAAGGGCACAAACACATGACTTAATGATGAGAGGAAAAAATTTATTCAGACCCAAGGGTCAGTTCTCCATTATTACCACAATCAGAGTTCATGTCATATTTGATTATGATTACATTCTGATGTCAACATTTGGCTTTAAAGATGTTAAACGACTTATTTCAAGTTGTTGGGTGTGTGTGCTACGAGTTTTAAAACTAATCTTTTTCTCCTAACATTAGAGTTTTAACTGCTGTTGATTCACAAAAACCTGGCCTCTGTAGTTAGCCTTGAGCTTTAATCTCAATTAAAGAGCTTTTAATTTCAATGCTGCTACTTCTCTAATGATAATATAGTATCCGGCCAGCGGCAGGCTAATCCTGATTTATTTTTGATATGAACCAGAGCAGGAAATGATCAGTAGGCCATGCATATCTTCTGCTTATTAAGCTGCAGCTCCTGGTAAACAGATACTTATGGTGTTGCTGTGTGCATAAAGAAGAGCGGAAATTAGATGGAGAGGAAAGGAGGAGAGGGGAAAAACAACAACAAAGAATGAGGATGTGTGTGTGTGTGTGTGTGTGTGTGTGTGTGTGTGTGTGTGTGTGATCTGATATGACGAAGAAAAAGTCCAAGTGTCTTATCCAGTCAGTCTGTGGGGGGAAAAAGAGAGAAGGAAAAAACCCATCAAGCTTAGAAGACATACGAGTAAAGACAGTGTACAGAGATTTGAAGTCAAAGCAATAGAAAACTCAACAAGACAGTCATTTCCCTGGAGGACAACACACGACCTCCATACACAGCAGCGTCTCCCACTGGTCTAAATAAGATATGACGGTAATTAGAGTGTAGAGGGAGAGTTTAGGGGACTGATACAGAGACCAAAGGTTCACTCTGTACTCTGGCGTACTGGCAAGTAGTGATGGGCCGATCCACATTTTTTCAGTTCAGAGCCGAACTCGATACACAACAGCTGATATCCATACAGCTTCCAATGCTTTAATATTATCATTATTACTGTTGGTTTTGTGTTTAAGGTTACGCCATGAGGCTAAAATGGACCACATAACACTTTTTAATAGAAAAACAAAAAATATACACAAATGCACTGAATTAAAAATTATGTTACATTTCACATAAACAGGAAGCAGGAACAGCTCTAACATTTTCATTTCAATTAAATATTTGATATGAAAAACATCTTAAACATCAAAACCCTTTCTAGTATGTTAAACAGCAATACATGTAGCTGCATCATCTAAACAGGTCAAGTATTAGGACAATAAATAAATATCTCAAGTAGCTGTCTTGCTTTCCGGTGTTTCCAGACTGAAATATCTCCATTCAAATGACATTTTAATCAAACCAAGAGCTAATGTTATTTGCTCGCTCAGTTACAGACTGTTGCTGTGGAAGTCGCAGCGGGTTCACGGTAAGATGTGGAATGGAATCTAGATCAGTGACGTGTCTCATGTTACATCATGTTACGTTAAGGCATGTTAATGGTCCAGCGCAAGCTGTGGACTGGAATCTGGATTGCTAAGAGTATCGGGCCTGTATGTCGGATATCTGATGAATGATTGTCAATATCGGACCTGATACAGATATAGGATCGGATCGGACCCATCTCTACTGGGAAGATGGTTGAATCCTCGGTTACATACCACTTCATATTGAGATTTGCCTACACAGCCAATCAGGCGGGTTTCCGTCCACACACATCTCCACATCAAGTCTCTGAGCCGAGTCAGACGTTGTTTCCGTTATGTGTTGGTTCACTCTCTTTGCACAACCCTATACTTCCTGTAATCAATAAACTATCAGCCTCCCTTCATTTCCTTCTGATTGCCTGCCTACAGCAGCTACACACAGCCACCCTCGTGGAAAGTCCCTTATGTCTTACATGTGGGAACGAAGGAAATGAACATCAGCAGGAAAATTTATTGGAGGAACACTGAGGAAACGGAAAGTTTCCTCTCAGCAGTGTGCGACACTCAATTCCTCAAATGTACAGTGGTGTTAATGACCAAAGTCAGACAGACAGACACACAAACACAGGTGTGCACACACATGCACACAGAGCACTTTCGAATCAATGCATCACGTGCAACAGATTTAGGTCCCTGAGCAAACGGAGACTCAGCTGAGCTGTGAACCTCTATAAATGGCTTTGTGCACCAAGCACACATCACTTATACATTACTCACACCACCTCTCACCTCCAGTCCAGACCAGCAAGACTCATGGGATGCATGTTGTCTCGCATAGCACATGCTCCAGTTACTAACACTGAACATAGCTTCTCTAGATTCAGTGTTATACTGCAGCTTAGAGAGGACAAGACCTGATCTCTCAGCAGAGAAAATTTATTACCACTGATACAAAGGTCTTAAGCAGTGTGTAATGTGGCTAAGAACCAGCAGGGAGATAAAATAATGCAAAAAGTTATTTTAGACAGTAGACTGCATAATTATTTAAAACATTGTATGTATATTTATACTCCTGTTTATATATTTGAGAATATTTAAGGAAATTAGATTAAAGCCTGTATTATAGGTAGATCTCCGGGAGCTTAACCGTAATGGAGAATCTGTACATCTCACACTCACAGCACAGAAAGAACATGAAAGTCCTTTCTGCAAATATTCCAGAGATTATGAATGCCGAGTGAGAGAAAAACCTGAACATCCACACTTTTTTTCAAGCCAGACATGTATTATGCTGCATGATATTTTAGATGATTCTTGATGGACGATGATGTCTTTATAGCTGTTGTGATGCAGATAACCATCCTCACCGTTCTTTCCTCATTTTCCCTCTGCAAAACAAATGTGACCTAAAAACAACAGGGGAAAAAACACTGAATAAAACCTACCCACATACCAGGAGATTTGCTTGGACAACCGCAGGGAAGCTGAAGTTAATAGTAAGACCGCAGAGTACAATTAGCAAGCCTACCTTTTATTTAGCAGCGTGCAAACTGCACCAAGCATTTATTAGTTACAAACAGAACAATTTGTCAAGTTAATGTTCTGGCAAAGGGTAAATTGGACATGTTTTGAGAGCATTCAGCAAATCTCAGACAAATGTTCTGATAAATAAAAGGTAATTAATAATCCTCTACCTCCATCACACATTTTATATTTAATTTTAAGCGGCTTCAAGCTGCAAGTGTTTTTTTTTTCCTCCAAAAAAGCCATGTTTCAAAACGTTTTCAGAAAAATGCAGAGTGACATTAAGTGCTTTTACAGCACATCACATCCGAATGCTCGAATCTGATTGGTCGGAAGGTGTACATTATTTTCACACAGTAGAGCCAGCTGTAACAGGAACAATAGGTGACTATTAATGCACTCAGTCTAATATTGTTTTTGTTTCTATAGCAACAGCTCAGACACAGAAGTATTTAAAACAGATGTAAATTAAGTTAAATGTGGTTAATATGGTGCCTTTTCTAGGAAACATTTATTTACTGTTCATGGAAGGAGTCTCTACCAACCTTTACAAAGCATGATGTGTCCTTCATTAATAAAAGAATAAATTGTAACTGTTGGAAAACTGATGTGGTACAAGTGAAATAACACACTGCAAGACTGTACTGTTACATGCTCCCTGTGTGCAGTATTTCTGTGATGATCTGTCATGTGTTATTCCTTACTTGATCACATCTTGAGGAGGAAAACAGATGACTGATGGATCATCAGAAGAATAATTAGGCTCTGTCACAATTTTTACACTATGTAGTGTTCACTTGTTAGTGGATCAGGGTGAAATCCTCCTCCATGCCACAGTCCAGTTATAAATTAAAAAAGTGTAATCTTGGCTGTTTATTATTCTAGATAACAAAACTCCAACAGAGTGAGGTACAGTTGAAAGGCAGGAGCAGTCACGTTGTCGTCATGGTTACAGCGTAAAGCGTATGGACCTCTTTTTTACATGAGCAAAAGGGCACATCGACCAGCGCGTTCATGAGGAAAAATGGCAAGTGTGAAAGCCACATAAGTCACTGTATTATATGAAACTGTACTTGGTTCAGTACTGTCAGGGACATATTGCACATAGAAGTGAGAGAGAGAGAGAGAGAGAGAGAGAGAGAGAGAGACACCTGATGAAAGAGACACAGATGCGAGAGACACTAGACGACATGTCATGTGCACCATACAGCTATCATCGGGATGTACTCCAGGCAAATAAGCCTCACTAATTGCACTCTGAAAGAGGAAAACAATGAGGACTGCTGCTGTTGCAAAAGATTTCTACAGGGTTCAAAACAAATACAAAAACCCAGCATTTAATTGCCTTACTGGCACTGAGAATTACACTAAGCTTCTAAGATCCTAAAAGACGTTCTAATTTACATGCAAATTTTTAGGTTTGTGTGCACAGTGCTTACAAATTCATATCTATCTTCATCTAGTCGAGCGAAGGCACAGGAGGCGTGTTTCCTCCTACAACCCCAAATATAATAAGGTGAAATCTGGGAAAGGGCAGTTCTCACCTGCAGCCTGTGGTCAAGCTCTCACTGCCCAAAGAGCCAAGTGCTGATCACAAAAATTCCACAAAGCCCCTCTTGGCCCTGCTGGTCAGCTCTCACACACACCACGCTAAATAGACATTGTTCACTCCACTGAGCAGCATGAAAACAAACACACACAAATAAAGATAACTCCCACCCCCTCCATTACCACAGCTGTATTTCATGTCTATCTGAATCCTATCATAAGTGAAAAAAACACTGATTTTACTACTACTACTAGTAATAATAATAATAATAGTAATTATTATCAGAGAAACTTCAAAGTTATTAAAAACTTTCAATATAAGATTATGAACTATAAATCTCTAGCTGTGTGGTGGCAGAATGATGAACGTACTCTGTCAGATGTTGGTGCTCTACAGGTGGATAAAATCTCACTTTTTAGAGCTTTTTCCTTTGGGTCTACGAGATCAAGAATCATTCTAATGCTGAATGTCATCTTTGCAATGATGTTGAGATCCTTACAAGACAGTAATTTTTTTGTCAAGGCAAGTGTTGTGAAAGATTTATATATATATATATATATATACAGGGGTTAGACAATGAAACTGAAACACCTGGTTTTAGACCACAATAATTTATTA
>JAOVVH010000048.1:22802649-22818311 GCA_028566435.1 Scorpiodoras heckelii | reverse complement strand
TGAACTCTTGACAAGGCACAGCTGTTAACTGAAAGCCATTCCAGGTGACTACCTCATAAAGCTGACTGAGAAAATGCTTTTTCTTTTCTTTTTTACATGTCTTTTGTCTCACATCCAGACAGTAATTATATTAATGTGGAAAAGATGGGTTTCAGACAGGTTGATTTGTCTACGAATCTGAATGATTGCTTCAGAAATGATGAAACGATTATGTTTATTTATATGGCAGTATATAACAATAGTTAATTAAGACAAGATACAACTGCTCATTTGCTCATTTCTAGAAAAAAAAATGTGTATGATATTGCAACATATGGGAATTATAAAATGGCTTTATACCTGTAGCTAGGCATCATAAGAGCCCCTTTATTCCGCCTTCAGGATCACACGCTTCTGGGTGATTTTTATTTCCTCACCTACTAATGGACTCCCATTGTAAACAGCATGGAGTCTTTATATGACCCATACCAGACTCACTTTCCGATCCAAGAAGCAGCATAAGACTGCAGAATGCCCAATGTGCCTATCTGAACAGTACTAAAATTACGAAAGAACCACAGAAAACAGTAGTTAAAAAAAGACTAAACAGTAAGCAATGTAGTCTTTAATGTTCCAAATCCCTGCAAATGATGAGCTCACTCCAGGCTTCTATGTATATCTAATCCTATCCGATTTGGCTTCAAGAGCAGAATGCAGGCATGTCCGTAGTTTCAGCCATTTGTGAACATTTTTAACACCCCACCCCTGCTCCCAATACTGCTACACACTGGGACATTGTCTCAAGACTATAGACTCTATGAGAAGTCTGAAATTGGCCAGCTCTAATGTGGACATTGTAAAAATAGCTGGAAGTTTCATGCTGCACTGTTCTATAGTAAGCCATCTGATCTTTTCACTCAGCACCTTTATATTAACTGAACAGTACCCCTTATGTAATGTTTCAGTGCCAGTGAAGTCTTCGGCATGCTGTTGGCATTATTAGCAAGCAAGTCCATCAAGAAGTTCTTCATTTTTTCAGTGTGAGACCGGCAGAAGAGTGTGAAACTCGATGATGTTTTGGGGCTTTCGTTCCCAGATTTCAGGTTACTGTGCGCCTCCTACATCAGCTCAACTGACACTGAGCCACGTCAGCTTTTCAGCAGCTCATAATAAACACCAACATCATGTACCACCAGCTTACATACACCTACATGCTTGCAAACTCTCACCCCCTGATTTTTTCCTTGCACTTCTCACAAACAAACACAAACTGAAAGGTTCATCATGTACCCTTCCTTTAGGTCTATTATGTGTGACAAAAACCCCACCCACACTAATAAACACACTCGCACGCACACATGGCAAGGTACAAAGTGACTAAGACAGATTCAGCTCACACCTCGTGTCTCGCCTATCCCCGCAGCCTCCTCCTGTCTCCGTGGTGACATCAGAGAGAACGAACCGAGAGTGACAGTGACAAACGTCCAGCCCCCGCACAGTCCTGCCAAGACAAGAGAGAGAAATGTTCATATGCGGTCTCTTCTATCCCACATACCAGAGAAGAACATCTGCACTGCACCAGACCCAGCTGCCCTGATTTAGGCGCCTTGTTTTTGTCCGATAATTTTTTTAAAGACAAATACCAGCCTTTTCCTTTAAAAAAAAAACAACCCCAAAAAACACACTTTTCTACACAGCTCACTATGAGATGGCACAAAACCACCTCCTAATATACAGAGTGATTCAGCAAAACGTACATACTGCTAATACAGCAACACAATTTCTATTTCTATCTAATAATGAAATCTGATCAACAGCTGTAATCACCAACTTATATAAACCTAGTTTACTTTTCCATCCTTGCTAAACACATGAATAGAGATGTCAGCTGCTGATCTGCCTCATGTTTCCTTCTGAAGTGAATCATGATGTAAAGATAACTGGCTATCAGCAGATCCTCATAAAAGACCCTTAACTCAATACTAATCGCTTTCTAACTAATACTTAACTCCAAAATTACTGCAGAATGTGTCAGCTTTGGATTTATCTGAAAGCTGAACACGCATCATAAGCCAATACATCTAGATCTGTTCAGAGGCAAGTCATTTTGATGGTTCTAAGAGTTGGGTTTTGTTACACTAGCATGTTCTCGCAGTGCCTGTGTGGGTTTCTACCAGGAGCTCTGGTTTTCTCCCACAGTCCAAAGACATGCAGTTAGGAGATACTGGAGATACTAAATTGCCCCTAGCTGTGAGTGTTAGAATGTTTCTGCCCTGCAATGGACTGGCGAACTGTCCAGTGTGTTTCCTTGCCTTTCACCCAGTCAGCACTGGGATGGGCTACAGGACCCGCCACAGTCCAGTAGTAAGATTAGTGGCTTAGATAATGAACGAATGAATAAACGAATGAAAAATAGTTAATAGTTAACAAATAGTTAATAGTGGTATGCAGAATGTTCCACTTTGACTAATCTTTAATACTGATTCATCTATTACAGATGCACCACTGTCCATTTGTTCAAGTAATTTAACATTATTTTACAGTATTAAACTATCCTGAAGGCCTGAAACTGTTGGCTCAAAACCTTTCCTGAACTACTACACTTTTCTATTTAATCCTGTGGTAGCCACAACTCGGTAACCCTGGAGGTATTAGACGTTTGACCTACATAGCAAGCGTAGGTGGGTGTTGACGTCAGTCAAATAATTTATGCTAAACGGTTGTGTCAATGGATGCAGTTTTGTTTTGTGAGGCATATGGTATTTCACTCCTGTACCACATCTTATAAGAAAATGAAAAGAAACCAACACAGAGCCTATAAATATGTTCATTGTGGAAAGACAGAATTCTTCTTTAATCACCTTCTACCACAGTTATTTAACTTACACATACAAAATCCAGTAAAGTCTGCTTTCTGTATACATCCTAAAGTGGCTACTCGCATGGCACCACACCCTGCTGTGAGTGAAAGTGATCTTGAATTCATCGTGGTGAGGCCACTGCTCAGTCCCATCAGCCAGCTGTCTGTCAGACTCCATCCATCATCAAGGGTTAGCTTTAGAGCGTTAAAAGTGCTGCAACACTGGAAGGAACGTGGACGCAAGTGGGCCCATTAGCCTGCTGTTAAAAGTGCCAGAGACTCAGTGGGCCAGAACACAAACACATTATGACTGGCACATGTTGCAAAAACAAACTTT
Organism: Scorpiodoras heckelii; assembly: GCA_028566435.1. NCBI lineage: Eukaryota > Metazoa > Chordata > Actinopteri > Siluriformes > Doradidae > Scorpiodoras > Scorpiodoras heckelii. Next base: position 22,815,135 of record JAOVVH010000048.1, on the reverse strand, counting down.
CAATTCAAGCTTGATTGCTAGAATTTAGTTTTTGTTAATTAGCCTGCTTGCTCTCCAATATTTATTTTATATGATTATTTATATTATTTTATTTTATGTACAAAAGACCAAACATAGGTAATATTTTGTGGCACAATATGTAATACAGTATATATTAGATAAACAATTGAAGTGGACAATCATACAAAGGAAAGTGGTTGGGACTGGTTTAACTGGGACATGCTTTGGACAGGTTATTGCGACAAAGTGGCCTTTGGCTGATATTTTAAAAGTAATCAGACTGTTACAGGTTCTTATATGTGAAATTACGAGCTGGCTTAATGAAGTTCTAAAGAGCGCATTATGAAAGTGGCTGAAGGATCTGGTAAAATGGTGAACTTGGGAGTTATATTAAAAAATGTTCTGGAAACAGTCCAAGAGGAGGATTTGCTTAAATGAAAAGATGCCTTCGCAGACTTGAATACGGTACATTTTCTATACATTTACAATATTTTCAATTGTAGCTGGGCTAAACTGAGTGACAGGGCGCATTGAATTACCTGGCAACAAAAGTGCCATGAATCGGTGACTAAAACAATTTAATCAAAGTTCAACTTTATGTACATGAGCAGTGCCAGAGTTGAGCAACGGCCAATCAGAGAGCAGACGTGTTCCTCTTGTATTCTTTCGCTATGGAATATTTTCTTAGCCAACTTTAGTTAATATATTAGCATCCACAAGGATCTCTGTCCATGGATAGCTGCAGTTTTGAATGATGGGGTGAAATGGTTGTGTTTGGAGCAAGATCAAAATATTTATAGTAAAAAACAGACACAGCAACTCGGCAAAACACAGCGACAAAGTCACTGCCGGCATGTGTGCAGTATGACAAATCGCTTTTGAAGAACATGTAAGCCAGTGAGATTACTTCTATAAGTACTAGCCCAGATGATGTTGCAGTATGACAGATATAGATAGATCAGTCTATAATAAAGATTGAGAAGTACATGTTGAGGTAATACAAATTTGATTCGTCTGATGACATCAATATCTTTCACTAGTTTTTGTGCTATTAAAAATGTGACAAAGGATATAATGTTGCTGGACATGTATACTGAAGGGAGAGTATCGATTCCTTTATTGTTTCCTGGAGTAAAGAAACAACATCTAAAAGCTGTTTCTGTTTGATATTAATATTGACTAGTTGAGCATTAATAGTTGAGATTAGTTTGTGGTCGTCTTTGTCGGATAAGAAAAAGTCATCAGTAAACAAAATAAAACAATCTCTTGGAGAACAGATGAATGTCATTCACACTGATTAAAAACAGTAAAGGTCCCATTACTGAGGAACACATTTGATCCATGAGACAGAGTTTTCTATCTGATAAGTAACTTCTGAACCATTGTAATTCTGTATTGTGGATACCATGGTAAGAAGTTTCTATAATAAGATGCTGTGGATAACTGTATTAAATGCTTTGGACAGATCAATGATAATTCCTATGGTTAGAATTTTTATAGAAATAATTTTTTCTATTAGTTGGATTAGAGCCATGGATGTGTAACGTGTACCCTTGAATCTGATCTCCATGGCTTGCCTGATTTGTGGATTGGGATAACTTTAGCCCAATTTAGCTGATCAGGAAATATAAAGAAGACTAAACAGATGCTTGGAGATGTATCTGAGACATTTCCTAAGAAGTCCTGGTCTAAGTTCATCAAGCCCTGCTAAGGTTAGCAGGTTGCACAATTCCTTAAATGTTACCTGCTGAAACGTAGAAGAATTCAGTGGGACACTGGAAGGGACAGAAGTATAATGCTGACAATATGGACAAAGTTGATGCTGAATTCGTTAACAATATCACTGAGCTGGTGATGCTGAGTGATGTATGGTGACGTGTCTGTTTATTAACAAAAGTATCCCAGAGAGCTTCTCTGACCACAGATGGATAAATGTCCTGGCTCAAAAACAGCCAGTGCAGTGATGAAAGGCACACTGTTAGCAGCTTATAATAGACAGACAGAATCCTAGACACCATGCATTGCCACTGTATTGCAAAGCCCAGCTCTGCTGCTGAAGACCAGACATGATGGAGACACAGGAGGTGAGGGAGACACAGGAGGTGGTGCACAGGGTATAGAGAAGAAGTCTGTATAAACTAACATTTTAGAATATATAGAATTGTAGTAGGTACATGAAAATTATGTAATGTATCCACAACATGACAAAAGACAGCAGCGTCTGCCCAATTATTGGTCTTTTCTTATTCTTGGTCTTTTCGTATTCTGACTTTTCCATTACATCTTTTATTCGGTCAGTATTCATCACACTGTCATTGTAAACATTGTCCTAAAAGGAGAGCATGGATCTGACCAAAGGTGGCATGCTGAGCAAAAAATGTATAAATAAAGAAATCTAACTAGAGCAGAGCTGTGTACAGATAAATAATCAGTTGTTTGTTTTAGCTCTGGTCAGTGATGATGAGCTATTGTGTGTGAAATGTACACACATGCTAGAAATAGCAGTAGAGGTAGCAATGTGAAGTGTTCAACAGGTTCAGATTATGCAGCTACTGCAATTGGGCTGCTGTTGAAGGATTTAAGAGGAGTGGAGAGAGACTGGGGGTTGTGATATCCAACCTGCGTTTCGACAGAGTTGCAGCTGGAAACAAAAGATATAACAACCACTAGGCAAGGAAACTGATCAAGAAAAAATGAATAAGTAACGGCAATTTGATTCTGTATAAAAAAAAAAAGAGTCATATTTCATGACGCCACAAAAGCCCTACCTACCCTACCCAAACATTTCATGGGGCATCAAAGCATTTTTATTCTGCTTTTGCTTAAGCATGGAAATATGGAGTTGTTCCCATGAGAAAGCACTGTACAGAAAGACTGCCACACTTAGCATGCTCGCCTATACGCTTCTACAGCCAGCAGGTTGGAAGGCATACAGAAAAGCCATTAACACAGCTATTTAACGCCGCCAATTAATCAATCAGAAGAGGCAGGAAAATGAATTCGGCTGGCGTCTATGCAGAAGGGCATTTTGGGAGGGTTTTAGGAATGGGAAAAAAAGTGGGTAAACAGTTTCATTTGGAGGCTGACCAAACCTCTACCATCTCACTTCATCAGTGACTAAGTGAAGGGACAACATCTGCTGCTTAAGTTAAATGCTTTTTACGCCATTTACTCAATTTAATTCCTACTGATTTACTCACAGTCAATTCCCAGTACACGTTTCTGATCTACGACAGCAAGAAAACATATGGATGAAGACCAGATTGCATAAGGACCCCAGAATTTTTGGATAAGGCAATCAAGCTGTCCATGAAGTCATGTATGGCACCAACACAGTTTGTAACAAACTCAAATTAATGGAAAAATGTAAAAATTTTGTTTAAAGCTGTTTAAATAAATGTTCATGTTTACATAAGTCACATACACTTCATGCACAAATATGATTGGAAAAGTACAGGGTTAAATGACCCCATTACTGGATCAGATATTTTAAGCATATTTTTAACAGACATTGATGTGGCCTAAAGTAAAGATTAATCTGAGCGGTGCTAGTAAACACCCTACTGCTCTACAACACATTACCTTATTAAGAAAATCATTACTGTGACCTAATTAATAAACAGTCTAAGCATAGATCAGTTTTAAATGCAAAAAAACACAGCATAAATATATAAATGTATATAAAAAAATGTATAAACTTTGCTCTACTGAAGCTTACTATAATTAGCTTTTTCATTGTAACCACATTACACCAGCCAGTCATTGATTATTTCAGACACTATAAATAAAGCATCCTTACAAAGAACAAGAATATCGCATCAACAGTCTAAAGATGGAAAATTTGACTGTATTGTTTAGGATGAGACTCGGCTTACTATGGTTTAAAGTAAGAAAAAAAAATAATACTGCTAAAACAAGCTCTTTAAAAGCCCATCAGTTTCCAGAGGCAATTTTTAAGTTTGAAACACATCCCATCTGCTCCAAATGAGCTCATTTTATCCACCTCTTTTTTCTCCGTTCTCTTTACTTTTCTCACCACACTTATATATACACACAGATTTACAGTAGTGAGTATTGTCAAGTTGCCCATCTGTGCAATTCTGCGAGGCGACAAGTCTCCTCTGTTCCTCTGCTCAAAGGCAGGATAAATTATCTCAGAAAATCACACAGAAGGCACACAGCTACAGTACAGTGCTCACAGCATGCCTTGATCAATCGGATCAATGGAGGTGATCGGCTTGCGTGAGCTCTGTTCAGTGCCCGTGTAGAGACGGTCTAATTCACTTAAGCCATTAGCCGTGTGGGACAGATGGCCCCGATGGGCTTCACTCGTGTAGACAAGTGTGGCTTATTAGAGCACAACCATATGGAGACAATAGAGCAGAACAAGTGAGAGACAGTGGCTGTGTACGAGAGACTGACTGAGGACAAGCGAGCCAGACATGTCATACTTGAGTAGAAGGAACAAAAATTAATAAGCATGTGTAAAAGATAGAGATAATGAGGAAGAGTAGATAGAGGAGGTTATTTCAGAAGGCAGGCAATGAAACATGAAGAAAGAAAGGGACATAAACTGGACATAAACACATGAGACTTGCTGCAGAGAGAAAGCAAGTTTGTGTCACATGAACACTAAAAGCTGTATGGAAATCATCTGTAGATTAAGGGTCTGGGGCTGCTGGAGTTGTGCCTTAATAGCACACAGTGTCCTGAGTAAATATACACAGCATGCCGCTGCACTGGAGCTGGTGCACCAAAACCAGCTTGTGTTACACAAATCCATTTGCAGCTCCATTATTGGCTCTTCTCTGTAACAGACTGCTGTTCATGACCCATCTGGGAGGAAGCATAAGCCAGAGATCTGTTAGATGATTAGGGCAGGGGAGTGGGCACAGAAAAAACATACAGGTTTGGTCCTCCTGGCGGTTAGTAGAGTAAACAGCATTAGTTGCCACCCTGATAGTGATTCGCATCATCCTTAGATTGTATTTATTTCCTCTTAAGGCACTCCAAGGCATTTGCATTTCAGCAGGGGCTAATGTGGCAGCCAGCAGAGGCAGTGACAAAGAAGTGTATTGCCTGAACTAAATATGAATGAATGTATGAAGCGGCGCTCTTTACTGGTTTGTATCACTGAGCGATTATGATTTTAAGAGTAACGTAATTCTGGCTGTAATTCAAACCACATTATTATATTATTGCTTGTTTTAATGCATCATGTTTCCCATAGTAACAGCTCCTTCTTAGGGACTAGCAAGCTGGACACTTTGCATAAAGTCTAATAATACATGACTTCAAAAACGTGCTACTTAAAGACAAATATAATCACTGATATGGTAAAGTGTTCCATGAGGAAAATGATTAATTAAAAGTTTTCCATCACTGTAAATTCTTGAGGACAGACCGCACTGCGCTTTGCAGTTACCCTGCAACAAGCTGCAATTTTCTGGTCTTGTTGACATCAAGAAAAAGGGTGGGAACGACGGTTTATAGCTGCTATAATGTAAGTGATAACTTTCACAGACTTGCCACAACGTGAAATATTAAAATGTAAATGAATAATACATTTAATAAATACAAAATTAAACTGTTGAGGAATTTTTGAGAGATTTGACAAATCAGCTGCAATGTTTCAGCTCTGCCTTGCATCACATCACGCTGTTGTTTTCCTATAACAGCACGGATGATTGCGTTTCATTCCTTACATAACATGTCGAGTTTGGCCAGTGTTCAAACCAGTTGGTGATACTCAAGTGACCCCAGGTTTAACCCAACAAAACAGAACGTCAGATAACTGCAAAAATAAAGAGAATGAACTATGTTTTTATTGATTACAGTTTTGGTTACAAAAGCATAGACTATGCAGAGGGAATCCAAACCAACTAGTCTGACTGTAATGCCATTAGAATGGACTATCCTCCTTTCCTCAAATAACATACTGCCTCCATCTCTGGCATTTCCTTCATCCATTAATAACCACCATAAAACATCTTACATAGAGGAGTAGTTTTCTTTCTTTCTTTCTTTTTTTTACTGAAAAGCACCACTCAGCAGTACAGGAGCAGAGAATAAAAAAAAAGCACAATAGCAGAATTCAGCTAAGCATTTTTTCTACTCAAACCAAGTTTCCACACCTGTACAACAACGTATTTGGAAAGGCACATCTGCAACATCAAACACCTGATGCTGAGGCATCACGTGAGGCATCACTGTTAGACTGCCAGACTGAATCCTGATGGCCTAATCTTTGTCCACAAGAGCACAACAGGCCCTACTTTCAGACTGGGAAGCGCAGCCTCATTTTTCTCTTCCACTCTGCAGGCACATTGTTATTCTTTGTTTGCAGATAGATGTTCCAATAATGACACTCATTTTCCCTCCTGCCTCCATGACACCACGGCAGTGTCAGCATTATTTTTAGCACTGAATTGTTAGACTGTGCCAAGATCATCACAGGTTATAGGGTCTATATGTTCCCCTGAGCATGAGATAAGCATTAAGTACTTTACAGACTGCCGAGTCTGTTGCTTCCACGAGCCTAGATTATGTGAGGCATGGAGACGTTCATCAGCACCTGGCCAGCGAACATATCCTATAACCCTGACAGCGCAAGTATGTCACTCACACCTTCTCATAGCAACAGTGCAGACGGTTCTCATGTTAAACACAAGGGACAAAGAGGAGGCTAAAGGAATCTGATGATAAAGAAAAGCATGAATTGAGTTCCCACTAATGCTACTGCTGGTTTCCTCACCGCTGTACCACACTGGGATCGATCGGCTATTTTTGTGCTAACCAGCAGCTCAATATAATGCAATGTTCATTTCTCCAAACCTCTTGGCCAATTAAAATACACCCAGACTGCTGCATCTGCTTAAAGCTTTGCTCTCAGCATCTGAGAGCTGTGGTCTCAGACTGACAAGATGTGTTTACTTCTGGAGTCAGCTTTTCTTCTTACAACAATTTTTAACCAATATACACCCCCTGTTATTTCACCACTTAAATAATCAGCCTAATAAAACATTTCACAGCGCCACAGAGCTTACTGCTATTTACTTTTTCAAAAGCAATCATGAGGCTTTTTCCCAAATTACTATTATGACTAATAAAATCTGATTAGATAAAAAGTCATTTTAACAAAAAAAAAAAAAAGGTGTGTGGGGGAGGGGGAGCATGGACAGACTTATTAGAGAAGAAATATGTGCAGTTGGTGTACCCATAAATTTTAATAATTTTAGAATACACAACTACATGTACATTTGTAGTCTAATAAGCATTTCTTCTTTTCTTTATTTTATTTTTTTACTATTATTATTATTTAGATTTTTCAATCAAGACCTTTATTCAGATCCTTGGAAAAATAAATTTTTTTGCGGGAGGAAATGAGGAAACATTAGCCACAAATAACTAGACAAAAAGAAAAGAAAACATATGGCAATGCTTCAAAATACAGGAGAGAGTCTGCTATCTTTGGCTGCTACTTTAATTTTTTTGATGGACTTGACTACAGCTAATCCAGGGGAACTCCCTGAGGTAATTAATCCATCAGCAGAGCTTGACGATAAGCATTTTGCCAAAATGTACTGGCACTTTCAGGGTGGAAAACCAGAAGAAAGGCAGAAAAATCTACAAGCCTAAATTTAATAAACACTTTTTTTTTTATTTGGGCAGTTGTAACCAAACATTAACTGGAAAACTGAGCCAGCTGAGCTGGTCAAACTGGCATTTTCCCACTTCCGTATTACTTGATTACACTGATTATTAAATGTTTGGGATTTTCTAACAGCCCTGCTGGTGTTTTATTTTCTTGTCTATGACATTGCATTAGCAGCAGTAACACAACACTAATTGTAGGTCAATTGCCCATCACTGTGTTCTTTATGAAAGGCCAGCTTTGTCTTCATTGACTATACAGAGGCTGTTTCATTGGTACATTTCCATTTATAAATCTACACTTAGTTTATTACCTTCCTATCTATGCACCTGTATATAATTAAAAGGACTTGGTCATTCTTGCTTGTGCTCCCAAAATGTGTGTCTTAAGATCCCAACCACACGCAATGAATTAGAAAAACAAGCTTTAAGTTACACTTCTCTGTCTGACTGGACTTAAAAATTCAGAAACTTGTGTTACTTTATTATACTAAAAGCATCCTTCAAACAATGGAAGTGGGTAAAACCGTTTGTCAATGTTTTAACTGACTCGTCGCGTTACTGATCCATGATTTCTTTGTTTTATGTCCGTTATGTGTTATTTGTCTTGTGGAAACGAAATGATCTATGTGTTGCTGCTTATCTTGGCCAGGACACTCCAATAAAAGTGACTGTTATTCTCAGTGAGATTTTACTGGTTAAATAAAGATAAATATAAACTCTCTCCATCTGCTTTTGCAGATTAACAAGTCTTTCAGCAGACGATACATCAGACTAAGTTGTATTTTCAGATCTTTACGCAAAAAAAAGTAGTAATCTGTCTTAACATTATAAGGGGTCCTGGTCTCTTGGTGCATTGAAAAATATAAAATCTGCGGTCTGGACATAAAGCTTAAAGAATCCATGTCCACAACAAAACCTTACATGTGCCAGTATTTAACAGTTGATTTAAAGCTGCTTAAAAATTGCACTGGCACAGCTTGCAATGTACTTTTTATACAGGACTTGACAATTGTGATATGAGAAGTGTGACAAGCCTCCAAGTAAAAAAAGCATAAACCTTTTGAGAAAACTGACCAAATTTCACATTAATCAGCGATTGACACAAGCAATGGTGCCAGTAAAACAAATATGTTGGGCAAGATGATTCAGTGTTAAAATGGACACTGCACAAGCAAAGATAAGGGGATGTGATGATGTATGTTCATTTTTCAACCACAGTTAAGAATATATTATAGCTAGCACGAGCGTAAGCGCCTTGACCTGCTGTAAATAAAGCTGGTCTCAGCAGGAATACTTACCTTTTTCTGAATTTTTTAAAATAAAGCCTTGATTTTCTGACCTTGATTTTTTTTTTTTACAAATAAATATACACTTTATCAGATAAATAATATGAAGTCAGAGTGTGTCACAGATCAAACTTTGGTGTCTCCACGTGGTCCAAATTCTATTCGCTTTTAAATAAATAAATAAAAATAATAAAACAATAATAATAAAATCACACCAACACCACCACAATCAACAACAACAATAATTATAAGGACACAACACCAGCAAATCACTCTGATCAATCTATCTACAAACTGCAGCTCAGTCTGCTGGGTGATGGTAAGTTGAGAGAACAATGTAAGTGTAACCAGGGTTGGTGAAAGAGCTGTTGGGGAAACAGTACACGTATTAACAGGAGTTGGAGGCCAGTGGAAGAAGATAAACCCTCCAACAGCAGTCATCATGGGCTAAACGATCAATCTGCCACAGTTCAAAGCAAATTGTGCAGCTTTGCCTGCTGCAATAATGAGTCACTCACATATTTTTCTGGCTACATTTTCCACTATTATCACTCCTACTGCCACAAATATTGTTCAAGTGAGGGGGGGAAATGTTATAATTTTACTGAATACTGGAGATACTTGGCTAAGCAAAGCTTCAGTATCATGCCAAGGAGGAAGAATGAACCAGCATACCAGATGTATACAATTTCAAAACAGGATAAAGAAAGAGAAAGTGAGAACAAGGAAAGGAACGCACAGCAGTTGGCCAGGATAAGAGAAAAGCAGACCATCATATCAGGACTTGCAGAAAGCCATGAAGAGATTTGTTAAGTTACTCTCACAACATTACTGGGCTGTACACTAAACCTGCTCTACTCTACACAGACTGGAACACTTTAGATGCCATGAAGTGATTATAAAAGTATTCTTTACATCTTGATGCATCTTGACTTTTTAAATTCTGTAGCCTACATTATAGTTTCGTTCTGAAAAGCTTTTAAAGACATTGCATCATCATGAGCAACACTTAAAGGCTTGAAGGTGCCATATAATGGACTTTTTCAGTGTTTTAAACTGTTCTCTGATGTCTTCAATGAAGGTATGGGACTCTGGTTAGGGTGAAAAATGCCCAGGTGCAATTTTACATGCCCATTTACAACCCTAAGAATTAGCCCTAGAATGAAACAAGCTGTTTTTTTCATGAGCTCTGTTCTGATTAGCTGGTTCAAGATTCAAGAAATTAATCATCATTGTGCAAGCACAACGAAACGGCAAGCATTACCACATCAGTTGTAATCTGGAGCTAATACGATGCACTCTGAAAAGCAAACGTGCAAAGAAGTCATACTTCTGTTCTCAGATAAAACTTTTTACAGACTGACTGGATGTCAAGCTGACAAATGACAACAGGTTCCACGTCAGTGGTGGAACTCACAAACCACACGCGTGAACTTGAATCCTTGAATGCCATAATCCTTTCCATTGGTCTTTCCATTTCTGCTGAGTGTTTGAAAGTGCAACTAAAAGGTACCATGTAAATAAATGCAAGCCCGGAGCTCTGGAAAACTTCTCCAGCCTCCGAAAGTGTTCTTCTACACGTTCACACACTGGGGTTCTACAGATACATCTTATATTGTAGATTTATATGACAACACAGGCTATGTCTGTGAATCGGACACAGGCAGGAAAATAAAATGATCCTCTGTGTAAATACAGCCAGCTAGGTCGTCATATCGTCTAGTTACCTGTACTAGATACTTGTTTTCTATCTTGACAAAACCACAAAGTAAATAAATATAGCTGGATAACTCTGAAACTTGTAATTTTACATGATCTGCCTTCAACCATTAAAAAGCTGATAAAAATCACACATCATGGCTAGTTACCTACAGGTAAGTAGGTAGGTAATAAGGAAGTTTGAACTGCCGCTCTCTGAGTGCTGAGTGAATTCTGCTTGACATTGCTCACGATTTGAGAAACCACCCTGCGTAAAATGTTCAGAGCACACTAACAACTTGAAGTTAAAGTTGTCTGGGATCCTGTTAAAGATGAACATCAACCAATCAGGTGAAAGGCTACTGTTGCCCACAGAAGAGAAAACAAATCCAAACAAATCAGACTGACTAATCCAATATTTTTCCCCAAGATAAACAATCCGATTGCTGCAATCCTTGGCTTTTGCTATAGTCCACAAAAAAAACAAGTAGTCCAATAGTCCAGAACAGAAAGGAGAGCTAATGGCACGGAGAGACCCGGCAGCTGCGGCAGGCTGACATGCCTGTGTACACTACTGGAAACCAAAAACTGACCCACGAAGTGCCAACATCCCCTTTACCGCCTGGAACGGCTTATTACTGTACATAGTCTTTGTTATTTCGTTCAGCTATGCAGAAGCTTTCACAAAGAGCAGCATGATGTAGCTATATATTGTCTCCTTCTCTATGCTTTACAAGAAAAAGCTCTACTCCTAAGAGGCAGAGAGGCTTTTGACAAAGGTATAAATTGTACAAAATCTCTTGAACCACAGCAAAACCTGCTTTACTCTACTGCAACCTGTTCACTCTCGCTCAAAAGTAAAAAAGGAAAATAGTCTTTTCCCTCACTCACAAAAAATACATTTTGGTCAAAAGAGGAGAATAATTTATGTCTCTACCTGTTTGTTTGGGTTTATCGCCATATAAGCAACTTGTCGGCTATTTTATGGCATATACAAATACTGAAAACTGTACATAATTATTGTTTCAGATCATTTGTATGAAACAAAGGGGGCATCTAAAAAGTTTATCATTTTACTTGGCGGAATCTTCGCAAACAATTCGTTTATGTTCTCTACTGTATAAAAACCATTTCTGATGGCTGAAAGTTTTGAACATTCTATTAAAACATTTATTTATTGTACGGGTATCAGCACAAAAATGACAGTTTGCCAGGAGGTGTCCGTGGGTGAGGTCTCTACCTACAGTAAATGAGGTTGGGACAGACCCTAATTCACCCAGCTTTGTTTGCAACATTTGTTCCCACTAGAAGAGGCTGAAGTTCACGCGTTGACATTTGCAAACTGACAAGCGATTGGCTTCTCATGCTAATGCTACAACATGTAATTAATACACACCCACACACAGACAGACACAGCACAAACCACTAAAGGTCACCCAGACAGCATTCTGCATCCTTTCAGTAGCAAAAGTAAAGGTAAGACTAAGTGTTCAGAACACTGCGAACACTGTGCCGTTTTACATCTTACTTCTTCGCAACAGAAGACGCAGTATGTTCCTACATTGTTAAGAACGTATTTGTTTCCATCACCACCGTTACCGAGCTGTAGCAGCATAAGAGCTGTACCTTGACCTGTCACTCACTTCAAGGAAGAGCAGCACTGACAAGGGAATGCAGACGGAGGGAAAAATGCAGAGGTGTGTTTCTCTCCACCAAACATTTTGAATGCTGGGAGGAAAATCTATTAGAACAGACAGATGCGAGTATCACACTGATCTTGTACTGTGCACAGGTCCCTACTCAAATGTTTATTATTCTACTGAAGAGTGTGTGTGTGTGTGTGTGT
>JAOVVH010000048.1:22719330-22738349 GCA_028566435.1 Scorpiodoras heckelii | reverse complement strand
ATTAATCTACAATGCAGAACATTTTTAAATAATGAAAAAACACTGAATTAAAGGTGTGTCCAAACTTTTGACTGGTACTGTAATTTCACTGACTCCAGTTTACAAAACGTGAACCAGCAATAAACTTATCACTAATGGTTAAGATTTAAAAGATAACATTTTCAGCCCTTCAGTAATTTTAATTACTTATCCTGACATTTGTAAGAAAGGAAAATGAAACCTTCTGAAGTGAATCTTTATTTGAAAAAAAAAATAATACATGAGCTAAACAACATGACCCAATACCATTTGAAATAGGTTAGAAGTAGGATACTAAAAATGTGTGAAAAATTACGAGCCTTTTTCAGCTTGCTCTGGTCATCCTTGTAGGTAATCATAAGAGCCAAAGCAAGGTCTCCTTTCTCCCTCCTAGTGCCCTCACACAGCAAAGGGTGCTCTGCTTCACTAACCGTAGTCTTCATACCTGATCGCAAACAGACAAACACATCTGCGGTAAGCAGTATGACTGATTTAGTACTTGGCTGAACATATTTCAGATACACAATAGGTTGCAGAGTCACTACATGCAATCGCACCTAAAGCAGCAACAGCAGCCTCAAAGCCCAGCTCCTCATCACCTGGCATCTCGTTGTTACGGTTACGACTGGGGGGACGTGAACCCGTGGGAGAGACAACTATTACAATAAAAGACAGAGGAAAAATAGATGGGAATGTATATATAATATTTAGTTCAGCAAATTACAATGATTCAAAGTATCATTTATAAAATCTAATATTTCAATATTGGTAGGCTTGGTTGTACAATACATCGTTGTTGATTTGTCCAGAACAAAGTAATCTTTTAAAAATCAAGCATCTATTGCAGTGTGTTTAAACCACATTAGTACTAGGCAAGTAAACTTGATGTGACTAGAGGGCATCTTCAACCAGGTTTTGCCTGCAGCTTCATCATTAATGGCACGTATGCAAAGCTGCGACTCACCTGGGGTGCACAAGACGTCAAAAATAAAACTGGCCAGCATTAGGGGCAGAACCGGCCGATAATCGCAGAAGTTTCCATCACGTAACTGCTCAGCTCGATCCCTTATAGCAGTCATCTCCACAAGACCCAGAGGAATCTTCTTCAGCAAAGCAACCACTTCTGACTCCTGATAAGCCAGCTTCACCTAAAGACAGACACCACGGTTTATGAGCAACGATATGACTACCGGGAGGAATTCTGATGTCGTGTGAAAGACGGCGTGTACCTCCAGGGCCTTGGTGGAAGCTGGAGGTCTCTGGAGCTCCAATGAGAACATACCAGTGCTAAAGGCTAAGTTGTGAAACTCCAATCTCTCACTCAGCACCGTGAGCAGGAAGGCTACCTTGGAAAGAGTTTTGGTAGCCACTTGTGTCTGTTTGGTGGTTGACACCTTACTCTTCTTACCCTAACAACACAAGACATGATCCACAGATTTAACGGAATACAGAGCAAAACGTGACGCTTCATCGTGGTTGATACAGAAGATGCTGTAGTATCTCATAAATATTTTTTTACAGAACACAGTTTGCCGTCTGCTTTACTTTGATATTATTAATCAAAAGTTAATCTGTGTCCAGATTGCTATTATTTTGTGTCATCTCTTCATTAGCACAACAGTGTACACTAGGCTTATATCACATAGTATCACATGGTTGTGATATAAGCCTAGTGTACACTGTTGTGCTAAAGTGATGAACTGAGACATAAGAATGTGAAACGTCAGAGTTTAATCAAATAAAATACACTGGTATTTCATTATATTGTTCTTTCTGTCTGTGGCTGTATAAAATTTTATCAATAAAATGATTCATATTCAAATACTAAACAGTACTATAATTGCCAAACATCATTTTGAAGTCGTTTGACAGCCATAATATTTATTTATGATGTTTTGGGGAGATGCAGACGGCAAAGTCTAATACACGTCTGCTTCAGTTTTTTGTTACCTTTGTCTGTGGCTGTTCCACTTTGAGGTCAGGAGGGTTGGCCAGGAGATCTCTCGCTAGGTCCACAGCCAGACGACATGCTTCATTACTGTAACCATGAGCATACAGAGCCTCTGCACAGGCAAACAGCACCTACACACAGCAGATGTTCTTAAATAATGCAAACCATAGCTTATGCACGACCTGAGACAACGCATCGTCATTCAATCAACCCTAACAAATCTCCTCACCTCCATCCGACCTTCCTGCTCCAGAGGCTTGATTCCAGCAAAGATGTCCGGTTCTTCCTCGAGGTTGCTGTCTGGCACTCCTCTCTCAACTCCCTCCTCAGAGGCTGCGCTGAGATAGTAGGCCTGGTAATCGTCCTCGCCGACTGGGTCTCCGCCAGCTGCTGCCTCTAGAATCTGGACTCCAGGTGTTCCTGCGGTGTTGCTTCCTTCTCCCTCTCGTCGGCTTCGAGAAGGTTTTACTGTGACCATAGCTGATATAGACGGCAGGCCATCCTCTACTGGATCTTCATCTCCTCCATTTTCCTCAAGTTCTGCCTCCACGTCTACCTCTTTCTCCACTGCAACAGCCATAGCAATCATTGGGCTTTCTTTGGGGAAGCAGTGAGGGGCTTCAGCTGCCAGCGGTATTGTGGCATGGATGCCACGTTTACCCTCAAACGCTCGCTCCTTGGTGATACTGCCACCACCACTACTGCTGTTGTACTTGCGTGGTTCTCGGAGCAGAGAGCTGGGTGAGGGCAGCATCTCAGGGGGTGGAGGCAAGAAGTCAAAAGTGTTGCTCGCCTCTGCTCCCAATGCCAGACTAGAGCCGTCATCCAGGCTCAGCTCAGCCATATCAGGCTCCAAAGAGCTGTCCTCGCTGCTAGTGCGGCGTTTAGCACTTGGGTGCTTCCCACCAGCAGCGCTTGAACTTCCACATGAACTCTTACCACTCTGGGTTAGCTTGCCTTTGCTACTAGTAGACAACGAAGAGCTGCAAGCTTTATATGTGCCCTTTGTGCTTTCATCTATGGATAGAGACATACCCCCACCTAAACGCACCAACATCCCACCACTGTTCACTCCAGACAAGGCTTTTCTTTTGCTCACAATGGTCTCTTTCGGACGCACAGCCAACTCTTGCTGGGGTGGGTAGGAGCTGCCACGTGATTTGTGTTCAGGAGCTCCAGATTCAGATCCCCCACAACGTCCACCACCTCCTCCTCCTCCCCCAGGCTCCAGAGGTTCCCCAATCGCCCCTGCTTTGGCTCCTCTCTGTGGTTGTGCTGCCCGGGCCCAGGCAAAGGAAGCGCTCTTCTTGTCTGCACTGCAGTAGGTAATGCCAGGCAGAGGGTATGCCACTTCCCAGTTGAAGTAGCAAGACTCAACAGCCGGTTTGAAACCCTGGAAGAGCTTATCCAGAGACTTGCGGTGCTGTCCCCTCTTCACAATCTCAATCACTTTAAGGTGCCACTGCTTGAGCTGGGCAGCAAGCTCCAAACGCCTAGTGATACACAAAACACATGGAAGGGCTTCATTCACGATGGTCATTTGTTCCGTCTGTATGAAACCAGAGCATCCCAGTCAATGACACCTGGCAACCCTGGCATATGACTTGGCATATGCCTCCCTACAGCATGGTCCTCTCCCATGCTTCTTGTGACATTCTCGGCAATAAGAAAAGTAAACATGCTCTTTAATTGCAGTGACCTTAACTCTGATATTAGATATAGTTCCAGGATAAACTCAGTAAGTAAAAAGGAACTCAGTGGCCTTTTATGCAATGGGAAAGTTTTATGGCCTCACCAAACAAACTGTATTGCTTGTCATCTTATTTTGTGGCTAAAGGCTCAACCTTTAAAGGCACATTGTTTTAATTCTTGGGTATTTTGTGATTTGGAGCAGCTACTTAACCAGCACATTGAATCTAATCGTACATACAGGATAGCTACATCTTGTGTTATCATAGTCAGCAGGTTCTGTACAATTTTACAACATGCATAGTACGCAGACACAGCCACGAATTCTACAAGCACTGAAAAGCTTGATGAAGCTATACCTCTGGGGGCTCATGGTGGGGTCAAGCACAGCCAGCCTCCAGAGCACCACCATTTCATCACACATGCTGGCACAGGCGTGGGCGGCTACCTCCGTCTGCCCATTACTGCGGCCTGTATGTCCACTGGCACTGCTGTGAGATGCAGATGTCCGCACACTGTACCACCAGCCAATGATCTAGACCACAAAGTCAGAGAGAATGTTTGACCATTAAACAGTAAGTGACATTGAACAAAAGCCAGGGAGACATGACTTGGGATACTGTGTTTGCACTAGGTACTCTTTTACATGGTATAGAGACTAGTACCACTTTATAAGACATGACATTTATCCTTAATACTAAACCCCAGCTGTCTGGCAAAACAGAAAAATGATACCAATACATTTTCTTCAACACTCCACAGACAACTGTGTAGCTTCGCATGAGTATGTGTGTTAATGCCGTGTGTTATTATTTATCTTAATCATCTGTGATCAAGCTATTAATAACACTATTTCATAATATTTAGATCGAATTAATATCACATATTCTACATTACCAATAGCAATAATACCAATACAGTTAATACTAGTGCTTTAGTACTACTATGAGCCATAATACCAATGGTAGGACAGGTAAGAGTGCCCCATCCCTGTGAGCATAAAAGAGAATGTGAGTTCTTGTTGCATACCTGTTCATAGGTGAGGCACTGTTCAGTGAGAATTTCCAAGAGTGGTGCAGCATTGCTGTCTCTCCTCTTGAACATCTCCCTGACAATGGACAGAAGGTTCCAGATACCCTCTGGTTCTCTGCCCCTCAGTGGCCTCAGTAAACAGGCCCACTCTGCTGCAGCTGGGGGCTCCGTGGAGGAGAGGTACATGGAGTTCACATCACTGGAGGAGACACGGGAAGACCAGCACTTACAAACTGGCAGGTACAAGTTTAAATAACAGACGTACAACATTTGCAATCACTCACACTGAGGTTTGACTATTAATTCTCATTCAGAACCTAATGCAGATATAAAAGCTGTGTATTACAGCTTATTGAATGAGCACTGAGAGTCAGGCATTACCATATAGTATCAACAGGTCTACTATGTTCATAGACATGGGTACTAGAGACATAGTGGCCTCTTGTATAGTGCTGTGAAAAAGTATTTGCCCCATCCCAATTTCTTCTATTTTTTGCCAATTTGTCACATTTAAAGGTTTCAGATCAGCACACTAATTTTAATCTTAAATAATGACAACATTTGTTAACACAAAATGCAGCTTTTAAATGATCGTACCATTTATTGAAGATAAAGATTTATTCAAAGCCTAGATCACCCATGTGAAAAAGTAACTGCCCCTAAACCTAATAAGTGGTTGCACCACCCTTGGCAGTAACAACTGCAATCAAACATTTGCAATAACTTTGCGGCATTTCAGCTCACTGTACTTTGCATAACTGTTTTAACTCTGCGACACTGGTGGGTTTTCGCACATGAACTGCCCATTTAAGAATCTTAATGGGATTCGAGTGAGGACTTTGACTCGACCACTCCAAAACCTTAATTTAGTTTCTTCTGAGCCACTGAGTAGTGGACTTGCTTGTGTGCTTTGGATCTTTGTCTTGCTCCATAACCCAACTGTACTTGAGCTTTAGGTCACAAGCTGACGGCCGGACATTCTCCTTCAGGATTTTCTGATAGAGAGCAGAATTCATGCTTCAGGTTCAGGTCCATGGTTTGTCCAGGTCCCGGAGAGGCAAAGCAGCCCCAGACCATCACACTACCACTCATTCGTGCACAGAATATTATCCCAAAAGTCTTGTGGATCATCTGGATATTTGTTGCCAAATGCAAGATGAGCCTTCGTGTTCTTTATGGTCAACACTGGTTTGCACCTTGCAACTCTCCCATGGGTGCCATTTTTGCCCAGTGTTTTTCATATTGTAGAATCATACACATTGAACTTAACTGAGGTAAGTGAGGCCTGCAGGTCTTTAAATGTTTATCTGGGTTCTTTTGTGACTTCCTGGATGAGTCGACAATGCACTATTGGTAAAACTTTTGGTAGGCTGGCCACATTTGTGGATAATGGTTCTCACTGTGGTTCGCTGGAGTCCCAGAGCCTTAGCAGTGGCTTTGTAACACTTCCCAAGCTTGTAGATTTCAATGACTTTGTTTCGCATCTGTATTTGAATCTCTTTAGTATGTGGCATAATGTGCTGCTTTTTGAGACCTAATAGCCTGCTTCACATTGCCAGGCAGGTTATATTTAAGTAAAGCATTAATCATGCCTGAGTGTGGTTAGTGAAATTAAACCCAATAATCAACTGAATTTGGTAGTTAAGAGGACAATTACTTTTTCACATAAGAACAGGTAGGCCTAAACTATTTTTTCCTGTAATAAATGAAAAAATTATTTAAAAACAGCATTTTGTGCTTACCTGGGTTATCGTTGTCTAATATTAAAGGTAGTCTGATGACATGAAACATTCAAGTGTGACTAACATGCAAAAATAGAAGAACTTGGGGAAGGGGCTAATACTATTTCATAGCACTGTACATTGTAAATGTTACTGCAAATTGTAGTGCAAATTCTTTTATTCTTCTTCTTTTTTTAATTGATTTAGTTTCACACTTAACGCAAATTCTTTTCTTCTTTTTCTTCTCTTAACTGATTTAGTTCCACACTCTTCACAGTTTGTGAGTACCCATGTCGTCTTCGATTTAAAGCTTTCGGTCTTAAGTAAATATATTTCAGTTCAACAGATCATAATCGTAATCCAGTTTGTATTAGCCACTCTACCCTGCAAATAAGAAAAGCTCAAGGCTCCTAATGTTCCATACCTGAACACTACAGGTGAAGGGCCACAGAACTTGTGCAGTGTCTTCTTAATGTTGTCACTGAGGGTGGATTCATCCAGGTACCAGGTGCTTTGGTCTGAAGCTGAAGGCCCAGCAGTAGGGTCTGTAAAAACACAGAGTTAATCTGTAGCCATCCTACAGGGGGCGATTTAGAGGAGGAAATAGTCTTAAGTCTTTGTGGGATGAAATCTGAAGGGCAAATATAATCATCTCAAGTAAATGCATTTAAAATCACAAGACTTTTCAAAAAATAATTATAAAAAAAGTACCTTATTTTCTTAGTTTTCCTAAAAAAAGAGTCATTAGTAGCTGTTAGTTATAGTTAAATTGTACTTAGGGATATTAAAGTATGCCCTAAAGCTTCTAAAGTAAATGCTTATTTGACACTAGTCCTATAATATTAAAGTTTTTAAAACATATGGCAGAGGCTTTTGATACATGCAGCTATATATGGCTTGAAATAGTGATTACAGCACTGTTTACTATTGATTATATCTGTAGCAAGATCAGAAAAGATATAATTCTTTTGAACTTTATTGTAGGGCAATCTAGACCTGACACTAAAGCAGACAGTCTGGCTTACTCTAGTGTGTTAAATGTTAGAGTTTACCCTCTATTAATCATGGATCTCTTTGCAATTGTGTTTGTGTGTTTCCGTGTTCAGTTTTCTGCTTCACTGGGCCTACTAAAATAACAATTAATGTTAAGTGTTTTAGGAAACAGCTTAAAGCCTTAATTAGGACTTGCTACAAGTGCAGTTTATCAGAGAGAAGCAACAACGGCTTCGGAATAATCTCAATGCACCAAGTTTACTGTGCGCTCTATTAATAAACTCAGAGCTAATTCTGGGGAGGTTGTCAACTTCACCGGCTCATCATTCGAGTTGTAGTGACAGTTGGCTTTGCACTGACAGACAGTGAGATATCAGAAGAGTAAACATCATAAAGCTAGCAGAACAATTCAAATAGACAAAGACTAAATACAAACAACCGTCTCTCAACATGCAGTTGTGTATACATGTCACAAACTCAGTGCATGTCTTTCTAAGGGACTCTGCTGTGTGAAGGGGCTAAGGAGGATTTTCAGAGGTTGTGAGTTGAGCAGACTTCATTACGTTGCAGTGTTGGCACGGTGGTTGTGCCATGGCCTACTTCTGAATAGCTACTTTTGAGCAGGGAACCTCCATGTTATTAAAAACGTCTTACACTGCATGATGTTACCTGTACATATTACAGTGCATTCTTAAATGATAACTGTGCTGTTTTTCTTTAGAAAGATTGTGCACTGGGTTTGTAAAGGACAAACACTATAATGGCCAAAAGTTTGTGGACACTTGACCACCACACCCATATGTTCCAGATTCAGTCACTCTTGAGCTTGGCCATGGGGATTTGTGCTCATTTAGCCAAAAGAACAATAGTGAGGTTAGGCATTGATGTCAAGAGAGGAGGCCTAGTCAGCATTCTAGTTCACCGTAAAGGTGTTCAGTGGGGTTTAGGTCAGGGCTCTGTGCAGGCAACTTGAGTTCTTGCTTTGTGTACAGGGGCACTGTCATGCTGGAACCTGTTTGGGCCACTTGGTTCCAGTGAAGGGAAACTGTAATACTACAGCATACAAAGACAACTGTTCTAGACAATTCTTCGCTTCCAATTTTGTGGCAATAGATTGGGGAAGATCCACATATGGGCGTGATGGTCAAGTGTCCACAAACCTTTGGCATAGATTATAGCCATTTCTCAATACAAAGTACGGCAAGTTTGTACTTGTGTACCTGGTGGTACAGACTTGGTAAGTTCGACTCATGCGTACAAACTCCCGAGGACGGAAGGACGCCGTACGGTCATTCTGCAATTGGAACAGCAACATACGTGATGTACTTGACGTCACCTGCTAGCGCGACCAAACATCTCCGAAAACATCGGAGCAAATTTTCACGTAGCGTCTTTCTTCATAAATTAACCTCATATTTGAAGTCTATATATCAACATTCTCGCCTAAAAAATCTTATAACTTCTTTTCATGACACAACAAGAGTTTGTAAGCTTTAAGCTTCACTTCCGCTATCACGCTGAGCTTGGTGCAAAATGCATTCTGGGATATCTGACTATCCCAAATCCACACAAGTCACCTCCCGATGCATCCTTGATAATACAGGCGGAGCAAGAACACATCCGGGCCTTTAAACGGTACTTGGCTAGATGCAGACTTTGGAATGGGCCAGTACTTGGGCTGCAACTGATGATGTTTCTCAAGTACACAAGAACACAAGTACGGACAAGAACGCAGATTGAGAAACGACCTATATTTTGAGTATTGGGCTTATTCTGTGCTGCTCTTTAAAGCAGACATGGCAACTCTGTCAAACTGAACAAACCGAAAACGAACAGTGTTTTGTTTAGAGTGCAAAGCAAAACAAATGAGAAAAGACAGGAGGCGGCATATATGAGACTTCGTCTCTAACGTGTTTGTGCAGCTGCTTCTACAACGGTAAACAAACACACAAACAGCGGACCCAGAAGTCAAACTGCTAATCCATGCAGTGATGTAAGCAAACATATAATATTTAGACCAATCACAAACTGGGGAGACGTCAGAACAAGATG
The DNA here is from genome assembly GCA_028566435.1 of Scorpiodoras heckelii. Classification (NCBI taxonomy): domain Eukaryota; kingdom Metazoa; phylum Chordata; class Actinopteri; order Siluriformes; family Doradidae; genus Scorpiodoras; species Scorpiodoras heckelii. Next base: position 22,728,893 of record JAOVVH010000048.1, on the reverse strand, counting down.
CCGTGGTAGGAGTTGCAGCAAACTGCAGAGAGTTTACTGATACATCTTTCGCACAACTTTTTCATTTGTTGTCCATACCTGGAGCTCCACATACTGTGTTAATTGCAGTGGACTGTGAGGACAGAAGTTCATCTAAGAGACGCTGGGCTGTGGGTAAGATCTAGTAAAAAGAAAAAAGAAAAAAGAAAAAAAAAGAACACAATGTCTTAGGATGCACATCCAGTAATAGTACTAAATCTTTTGTCTTGCATATATTGCATAATACATGTATTATGATGTGTATAACTCCTGTTAACTTAAAATCGCTGATCTGAAGCTGAGCAATAATCAGCCTCTGCATCATTTCAAGCACCATAAAGTGACGCAATGGGTATATTAATACTGGTACACCTTGATTTTGCATTTTGGAAGATAAACATATGAACCCTCTAAGCCTCGAGGAAAGGCAGCTCTATAACCAAACTGTCTGACTCCACAGAAATGACAATACAGACAACAGAACTGAAGGGATGGACTGCACTACTGAACCATACAAAAGGAACATATCTTAAATCCTTACCTGCTGCGGAAGCTCACTAATGAGATATTGTGCAAACTTCTGCAGTTGGTCCCTCTGCAGTCTGGACAGGGACTCAGATACAGGGGCTCGCAAGCACACAGCAGACGCCTGCCAGGACACAGAGCACAAGGTTAACCCAGAATTAGCTCTGACTTTGCACACAGAGAATTACAGATAAGAACCTTCCACGACATATAAAGTTAATATTTTCTCTTTATACTCATCATTTATACAAAATCTTTCAGAGCAAAGATTAATGGAACCATGAACGTGGTGAGCACTACCATATTATTTTCATTCAAACTTGCTGAAATATATCAGCATTATCTCATGCCTACATATGTGAAGTTCCCCTTGGTCCCCTGCTTGCCTGTGAATGAGGCCCTTTCTTTGCTACAGTAAATGTATCTAACTATGTGACTAGCTATATACAGTGTACCGTACTGCTTAGTACAAACAAAGTTCCTTCCAACTCATAAGATCATAAGATATTATATGGCAAGAATAAATCCATATGGTGAAACTGATCCCAGTATGCACAATAGTAAAACGGTGAAAATCATAACTGTCTTAATAGTTTTGCTGTTACTGAATAACTCTTCCTGTGTACCAGACAACCCATCAAGTGCCAATATGCAAGCCAAGCAACACTGGATTACTAGTAGAAGGGTGTGTGAGTGTGTGTGTGTGTGTGTGTGTAATTTGTTTATTTAATTAATCAGATTTTTTCTAAAGTGTAGGTTTCACCTTGTCACTGACTTTTCACAGAACTGCTCTGTCAAATTATTTATCATTCAATATAATATATTATTACACGAATAAACAACAATATTCAATGATAATAAATGGTGCATACACATCAAGATATATTCATATCTATATTTTAGAGGATAGGCAATATGATAATGTAATATCAATATTGTAATAAATGGTCACAATATACTTTCCTGCAATATAATAATACCTTTTTTCTTATTGCTCTGTTTTTACAATTACAAACTGACTATATATCTTACTTAGTGTTAAAATTTTACTTTTGGTTAATGAATGAGTTATTTTCTAGACAATAAGTATCACTGAAGTCATTGCTACATGCAGCACTACTGTTTCACTGGCATTTTCTATTTCCTCTAATAAACATCTTGTATCAGTAGAAACATCTTTAAGTATTTGTTATGGTGTTTCTGTCATACTGCTCACCCCATACATATACATGGAATTTATAAGTTAGACACTCACTATTAAACTTTATTCGAAGGTTAGAAGGAAAGAGGGCATGCCTTACATTTATACTTCCATGTACTCTGTATGTATTAAAGTAAAGCTAGAGTCCCAAGTACATGATGTACTGATGTATGGCATAATACATGATGACTCTACAGTGTTCAATACCACTTCCTGAAAGCCTTCCTCCATAAATACTTTTTACTGACATGCAGAAATTCATTTGAAATACACAGTGTGTAATAACACCCGGGCAGACACATAAGCCCAAAGTAGCTAATTTTTTGGCTCATCATGAAGCCATTAAAAGGAAATTTTGTTCCATGTCACACTAATGTAGCTGTCACATCTAATAGAAAGGTGAAAATGTTTGTCGGAAACACAAATCTGGATCGGATTTTACCGTGGAAGCACTGAATCATGACATAATATTGTACATGTGTTATTATATTATAAATATTGTATGGGTCCAAAGCAAACAGTTTTCCCCCTTTTACTTATTTAGCATTTTTTAATTCACAAAAAACGTAACGGGTTCAGTGTTTACTGTTCCTTATAAGGACACTTTAGGATGAACTAATATAAATAATAAATCTAAATTATGAAATGACTTCGGAAAGTCAGACAACATAGCTCACTAATACACAAAAACAAATGCATGACAACTAACATATGCAGCAGAAAGTGTGAAAAACCACACAAAGCCCACTCACGGCAACTATGATACATAGTACAAACGTTCTCACATGATTTCTGGCTCACATCCATTACAAACACTTCACTGTAGTTTATATTATGTTAACAAAAAAATCCAGTTTAATAATCACTAGTCATTTGCCTGCATGTTTTACAAAACATGAATTGTGAAAATGGATCAGGCTTTATGAAGATGGAACAACGGGTCTCACTGTCTACACTGAGCCTACATCAGGATACCACAGAAAAGGGCTTCACACCTCCAGGTCTGCGAGCCGTTAATGAGTTCACAGCTTACTCACCCGATTCAGTCTAACGTTGCTTAATAAAGCATGTTGAGGTCGATCAAAAGTCATGAAGAGGAGAGGGAAGCCTACATGTTTGTTCTGAGAATGCAGCACCAATGCAGGAACTAAAATAAGGATTTCTTCTTCTTGGACATTACCGCACAACAAAAATGACGATTAACTGAGGTACATAAGACATAAATTCTACTGACTGTCACTGACATTAAGGCTGAATTAATTGAAGTGCAGCATGAAATTGTGCAAGAGGTGGTGGTCTCAAAAAGCTCTATTAAAAAGTTGTACAAATCACACATGAAGATCATCATGCTTGTGCTTTTTCTGCAAATTGCAAATAATACTCTTTTCATGTCTACACTGACTAAAAGCTAAATAATGCTGCATCTCAGTCATTAAGAAACAAAGAATGCAAGTGTGAAAAAAAAAACATTTATTCAGATTAAGCTCTTCATAATTTCCCCATGCTGAAGCATGCAGAAGAAAAACGCTTCCCACTCACAAACATGCAAATGCTAAAAGCCACCCACGGCCTGGGCTGCTGGGTCTATCAGGCTGAGCAGTGCCCTTCTACATGGGGATATCAGGACAGAGCAGATCCCTGCCTCCTCCCTCTGCGCTCCACAGGGAGCATTCAGACTTTAATCAAAAGCCTCTCAGCACTCTCACACCCACATCAACTTCACACAGACACAGATATGGGTAAGCACAGTGTGGTGCTGGACAGGATTTTTTTATTTTTTTATTTCCATACCTCATGACCAACCCATGATAATGTGATTCTGATAGGACACCAGAACATGTATTATAAAATTTTATATTCGTGTTTTTTCCTATAGACAGCTGCTGAATCAATTAACAGGCAAAAGAAACTAAGACTCAGCCATGGTTTAAAACAGTCAAAACAACCGAACAGTCTTGCTTTTTTCAACACAAACATGAATATTTGCTCACTAGCTTATAGGTTTAGGCTATATCATTATATAATTAGTTTCCATTGTGTTATTTTAAAGTACTTTAAAACAAATTTATGTTGGAAATATATGGAGAGGAATTTGTGCCAAATTGAAACGCAATCGCCACAGTGCCAAAATGTGAAATGCAATGCACACAATGTATTACTTTTCTGTACTGACATGCAGAATACGTGCCAAAATGAAAAGCAAAACCACTACGACATTGTTCTGCACATCGCTTGACCTATTTACTGAAAAAACAATACACGAGGACTTGCATTTTCAAAACGACATGCTGAATTCGTGTCACAATTGAATACAGTACACCTCGAAATGTAATCAAGGCACAACTGTATTGCTTTCCACTGTGAGGATCTTCAAACATAAACACCTCATTGAAATGGACTGCAAATGAGATTACATTTAAATACTGACCTGTGGAAAACGTCACAAAATGAAAAGTAGAAGATCTATTACCTTGATTTAATGCTGCTCAGTCTCTTTACAGAAAAACAGTGCGCGTGGATTTGCTTTTAAAGCATGAAACGCTGAATTCGTGTCACTGATTGAATTTCGAGGTGTACTGTATTGAATTCAGCATGTCGTTTTGAAAATGCAAATCCTTGTGTGTTGTTTTTCAGTACAGAGGTCAAGCAGTGTGAAGAACAATGTAAGAGTGGTACAACTTTTCATTTTCATTCACTATGGAAACGCAATATACTGTGTGCATTGCATTTCACACTTTGGCACTGTGGTGATTGCTCTTCAGTTTGGCACGGATTCTTCTCTATAGAAATACAGTACTGTGCAAAAGTCCGGCACTTGCAAAGAAATACTTCTACATGTTTCTACATTAAAAAAAAAACAAAACTAATGAGCATTAAACTAATAAACATAATTACAAGTCAACATTTGGTGCAACAACCCTTCGCTTTTTTAATTGAAACATCTCTGGTACAATTTGTTTAGTTTTATAAGGAAAGTGGCTGTTTTACTGAACATTTTTCTTTTTGAAGAGTAACATTTGGCAGTATAAAAAGTTTCTGTACTGACTCAATAGTGAAAAAGTCATAAATATCTATAAGAAAATCTGTAATTAAAAAAATACACTATCTTAGTCTTTTGAACAGTACACCACTTATTAATTTTAATGCCCAAGAAACTACTACAAATGAAAAACCTCAAATCAGACACCTTTACCCCTATAAAGACAGCAACATCTAACCATTATTCATGAGTACACCAGCTGGAACCAACCCTACCTTCTTTCAACCTCGAACATTCAACCCCACCACCTGCTACGTTCTTACCTGAGGCATGCTACATTATTTAAAATAACAGACTGGGATTCTGCAGGACCTGGCGAAAGAGATAGCACTGTGCTGATATGAGTTATTATTTATTTTACATTTGGCTACAGTTCAAAATATTTTCTAGCCAGCTAAGCAGGTTTTTACCATGATATGATTAAACAGTCAATTCAGTGACCATCATGCATGCATGCATTTACACCAGTCCTAACTGGTTTGACGAGAATGAATACCAAATTGATTACATCTGAATAGATTTGTCATTGTTTCTCTTTAAGACAACATTCCCCGTATTCAAACCCTGTATTCTTACTTCACTATAGATGAATATTAAGGGCTAAATTATGAACATGTTTTGGGGAAGTGTATGACTGTTGAAAACTGTATTATGACGGAACAGTGCTTTCAAACTGAACAACCTAATCACTGCTGGGGTTGCAAATAATATTTCAGGGATGGCCCCTAATCTGTGTGCCGCCATCTCTGTGTGGAGCGGACAGGAGAGCGGGTAGGAGGGGAATTACAAAGAAAAAAAAAAAACAATCCTGTGCACACCTTCTCAAGAGCTCTAAGTGGAGAATGAATAGAGAATTGATGGATCTCAATAGTAGATCTCAACTAACTTATTCTCTATTCATTTACATGCCAGGTCATATACGGTCCTTGAAACAGTCCTTAGGATGTTTCAGTTTTCAGTGCAAAAAGATTATATTTAGCATTCTGGCAATAGAGTTGGCCCAAGTTCATAAACAAAATCATCCATTTAAAATAAAATTATGCAATTTTAAAAATCGTGTTTTTGGAGTACAGGGATACTTTCACATGCCAAATTGGAGCAGTCGCTTAAAACTGCCAACAGTTTTTGCTAACCTCTGCCATCTAACCTCAAAATGAGCTAGCATTTTCCTAATCACTCATTTATCTTGGTTCCACACCAGAAAGGAAAATCACTGCGGTCTTTACTGAGTCCTGAAAGCCAGCCTTTTATTACCAAGCTCCGATCAGTGTGGAAAATCTATCCACACCTCTTGAGAGTAAACACACTCACATTGTGAATCCTGAAGAGGCAGAGTGCCACCACGTGAGCGCACCACTTGGCCCCAGCTCCACAGGTGCAGCTGCAGGATGTGATACGACAACGGTCAAACATGACTGCCACGTTGTAGGCACCCTTCGACTGGCCAGCCTGGGGTGAGAGGACAGTGGCGCTGAGATGAAAACCTGTACATGAATGAGACAAAGGAGGAAAGCTGAGTGTGAATATGTTCCAAACATTTCCAAAAAAGGGAACACCTCGTTAAATGCAAATTTAAGAAAAGGTTGATGTGCTGATTCCAAGCTGCTCAATCTGACGGACTGAAGTGAAGCTCAATCACTTATAAGCAATATATTGCTTGCATTCAACTGAATATATTTAGGAACAAGCCTGTACAACCATATTCATCCAATTAAGTAATGTAAAACTTTTGCTATGTGTGTGTATACGATATTTCCTGACTTTCTGGCAATGCTGAAACTGTCATCATACTGTCCATACCGACCATATAGTAAATGAAGGAAAATTATTTATATTTTATACAACGTGACACAGAGAAACTGAGTGAAATGGTGAAAGACAGTGAGATTGTGTATGTAAGGACATTAAGCAGTGGGGGAAGGATAAATGCTTTTTATCCCTGGAGAGCAGCCAACCCTTCTCCAGCCAGCTAAGAGAAAAGGAGTAAGAGGGTCAGGTGGTTTAAGCTCAGAGCTGCTGTTCCAGATTCAACAGGCCTCCTTCAACTCTACCTCCAGATCAAATCCATTCCTCTGTACACTCATTCTCTCTTACTCTACCTGTCTGCCAAAGGCACTCTCTTTCTGACCCACTTTCCTCCTTAATGTGGTCAGCAGCAGGGCAAGAAGGTTCCAAAAATGTCATATCCATTTCCATCAAAAAAAAGTGCTTAACCTCGTTTTGGTTTTCCTCTCCTCACAAGACGTTTGAGAAGGAGAGGCTGTGGCTTACAACTGGCAACAAAAATTCATCCTAAATTAGGGTACTAGCTCTGTGCTGTTGCACTACATAAGCAACTACGGTCAATGATTACTTTATGACTAGACAATATATAAGACAGTTTAAAGTGGTTATGGTTTATTTCCTACTGGCACTTCACATAATCAATTCCGAATAGAGATATGGACTCTGAAAAGATGAGACACGTCAGTGGTTCATTTCTTTGTATAGTCTACAAAAACATCTATACAAGTATGTGAAACTCCTTTTTCTGATGTGATGTCTCTAGCCCTGTAGCTCGTCTCCGACGTGATGAGCTGCCTTAAATATATAATTTACATAAATACACATGATTGGATCCTAATGCCATCGATTCCCCAGGTTCGCAACGCACACACGTCTGTCCTCATGATGTAACAGAAAACGTGATACATCAGCTTCCTTCATTGCTCCATGGTCCAATTCTGATGCTCGTGTGTCCACTGTAGGAGCTTTCAGCAGTGTACGGGGGTCAGCATGGGCATTCTTACTGGTCTGCAGCTATGCAGCCCCATACACAGGAAGCTGTGATGCACTGTGTGTTCTGACACCTTTACATCATACCCAGCATTAACTGCAGGATCAGATCAGACGTGTGTATCAGTGAGTGACCCTGTCACTGGTTCAGCTTCCTTGAACCACTTTTGGTAGGTACAAACCACTGCATACTGGGAACACCTTGGCCCTTATCCAAGTTCCATATGTACCACCCACCCAAACACTGTTGCAGACCAAGTACACCCCTTCATGGCAACGTTACTCCATAATGGAATTGGTTGCCTTCAGCAGGATAATACTTCCTGACACACTGCAAAAATTGTTCAGGAATGATTTGAGGAACATGACAAAGTGTTCAAGGTGTTGGCTTGGCCTCCGAATTCCCCGGATCTCAATCCAATTGAGCATCTGTGGGATGTGCTGGACAAGCCTGATCCATGGAGGCCCCACCTCGCAAATTAGAGGAATTAAAGGATCTGCTGCTAATGTCTCGGTGCCAGATACCAGAGTACACCTTCAGAGGTCTTATGGAGGTCATGCCTTGAGGGGTCAGAGCTGTTTTGGTCGCACATAGGGGACCTGCATAATATTTGTTTGTGTGTGTGTGTTTGTAAAAATACAGTGGATATAAAAAAGTCTACACAACCTTATAAAAATGGCAGGTTTTAGTGAAGTAAAAGAATGTCAAAGATAAATCTTGTCAGATCTTTTTCCACCTTTTTTCGCTCAACCTGTTTTTTCCATTTAGAAGCAGTTTACAATACATGCCCACCTTCCCACTAACCCTTCCTGGTCAACTACCCAAGAAGGGTGAACATACATACATACATACATACGATCACATTTATTCTATCAATATCTATGTACACACAGATGTATGTCATATATACACATTTAACTACAAGAAGAAGAAGAAGAAGAAGAAGAAGAAGAAGAAGTAGGAGGAGGAGGAGGAGAGATCTTTTTCCACCTTTAATGTGAAATTGCAAAGTAAACAAATAAAGTGATAAACAATCAGAAACTTTTTTGGGGGAAGATTTAAAAAAAAAAATACAATAATCTAGTTGCATAAGTATGCACACCCCTAAACTAATTCTTCACTGACGCTCCTTTTGACTTTATTACACTGCTCAGTCTTTCTGGATAGGCGTCTATCTGCATGGCACATCTTGACTTAGCAATATTTTCCTACTCTTCCTTCCAAAAACATTTCAGAGCCGTCAAACTTTTTCCTGTACACAGCCCACTTCTGGTTACCCCACAGATGTTTAATTGGATTCACGTCTGGGCTCTGGCAAGGCCATTCACAAATATTGATCTTTTGGTTAAGTCGTTCCATTGTTGATTTGGATGTATGCTTGGGTCACTGTCATGCTGGAAGGTGAAGTTCTTTTTCATCTTCAGCTTTCTAGCAGAAGATTTTGCACTAATGTCGACTGATATATGCAGCTATTCATGATTCCCTCCACCTTCACAAAATCCCCCAGTTCTGGCTTAAGAAAAGCAGCCCTAAAGTGTCATGCTGGCACCACCATGCTTCACCACGGATATGGTGCTTTTTTGTGCCAAACAAATGTTTCTGAATTGTGGAATTATTATACCCTTTGGAATAGGTTTATCACACCGTAACACATTTTGCCACATGGTTTAGGATGACTGAGTTGGGTTTGGATGTTTTTTTTGTGAGAAAGAGCTTCTGTCTAGCCACACTATCCCACAGGCCAGGCGTGAAGAATACAAGAGATTATTGTTACAAGAAGAGAATAATCAGTACTTTCCAGATATTCCTGCAGCTCCTTTAATGTTGCCATAGGTGTCGTGGCAGCTATCCTGGTAAATTTTTGTCTTGTTCTTTTGTAAAATTTAGAAGGATGTCCTGCTCTTGGTAATGTTCCATGTTCTCCACTTGCTGATGACGGCCTTCACAGTGTTCCATGGTACATCTAATGTTCTTTTATGCTCCTCTCCTGATTGTTACCTTTC
>JAOVVH010000048.1:22706080-22716733 GCA_028566435.1 Scorpiodoras heckelii | reverse complement strand
TGATGTTGGAAACGTAAACAAAGCAAATGGTGCATGAACTCTGTTTGTATTTCATAATACAATAGTAATATATGATAATACATGCAGTATTATTGGATACAGTAGGTAAAACATTATTTTTATGAAATCATCTCTATTTATTACACATACCTTTATTCCTAACAAATTAACGCTAAAAACGATGTATACAACTTACCAGTCAGGAAAAAGTCTACGGACCCGTGAAGTTTAAGTGTTAGGTTCCAAGGAAAAAATACGTGAATTCGTGAAGCCGCAGATTCAGAAGAGCGAATTTTCGGGGTATTACTGTAGAGGTATTTATTACCTTGGATGCTTAAAATGATGGTTTTTTTGAAAGCCACAAGAATGAGACACACAGACAGTTGTGTGTCATCACATACCTACAGTTAGTTATGTGACTTAAATGTATAGCTATGTTTTTATTCATTTATGCCGTCCAAATTTAACTGAAGTCAATTTTATTCAATTTACTTACTATAAGTGAGCCAAGTTTCTACCCTGAAGCTCCAGCAGCTAAGAGTAAAACAGTGCCGAGTCTTCTGCGCAGTTCTGAATGGAAAGGTACTGATACTGGATTACATAAGATGGCTAAACCACACAAATCTTTAGATGAAAGAAAACTATCAAGAACTTAAAACTCCAAAAAGCAGACTACCCTTAAATGTAAAATAAATGTCTGGCTTTGACATGAAATTATGTAATAACAGCAAAAACATTTGAAGATATCCAATTATCTTTAAAGTCACTGCATGAGACCATAAGCCCAATGAAGCCCAAGAGTGTCTCTTGAACAGAAATACCAGTAGGTCTCATTCTTACCTGATATCCTCTTCATTTTCAGGAAAACTCCAGTAGGCAATGCGAAGCTGAAGCTGCTCAGGAACAGGAGGATAAACTTTCTCCACCACCTCAAACGGGATATGGAATGCCACTTGCTTGGCTGACAGCTCCACCAGAGGGATTACCTGTCCATCTGAGAGAACAGCAAGAATCCGAGACCTTAAAGTTAAACAGCTCTCTCATATAACAATACAAACCTAAGAAATCCCTTCAGATGAATATTGTATTGTTAGTACAGTGTAGTGTGGGAAAAACATCTAGCAGTGCTTGACATTTTCCTTAAGGAAAGTAAACAGTTTTGTTAAGCACAAGAATTCTTCACCACACTTTGTCAAAATTATTTGTTCACTGTAGCAACACACAGGCTACCATGTGCACGGGGGAAATAAATGACCGCATAACCTCATTTGAGGACAGAAACCACACTGGCTCTGTGACAAAAATAAAACGGCTGCTCTCACTTTACCAATACACTTTCAAGCACATGCAACACAGCTGAACATATTTGGAATCAGGCAAGCTGTCAAAACAATGCAGACACAGATGATGGCTGCAGTTCAGACAAATCAAAGGAGGGGAATAGTTCAAGTCTTAGAAGTGAGGCTCAAGTCATCAGGCCGTCTATTCTCCTTTTGAGATGCACTGGCTGAGCAAACATTGGTTTATAAAGTGAGTGGGGGTAGGACAGCCGCCAATAAGTCTCAATAAGGCCAAAAGGGTTACGGGTTCAGTGCTAAACTATCCCCTTACCAAAAATACTTAAGCACAAACAGAAAGAAGAAGTGTTACTGTACAAACCCCATTTCTAGAAAAGTTGGGACATTTTCAAAAAAAAAATCCAATAAAAACTGAAATCTCTCATTTGTTAATTCACTTGAACCTTTATTTAACAGACAAAATGACAAAGAAAAGATTTTCAGTGTTTTCAATGATGAACTTAATTTTATATGTTAAATATAAACAAATTTAGAAATTGATGCCTGCAACACACTCAAAAAAGTTGGGACAGAGACAAAATAAGACTCAAAAGTATATACAAGTAACACTGACCAGTTAGCACTTTAACTCATAACAGATGAGTTCATCAAGACTGAGTATAAAAGAGGCCTCCACCAAAGGCTTAGTCTTTGAAAGCTAGGATGGGTCGTGGTTCAACCAAACTTCATAAGGAAATTGTCAGTCAGTACAAATACAATGTTTCTCAGTCGAAGACTGCAACGAATTTAAGTCTTTCACCATCTAGAGTTTATAATATCAATAAAAGAGTCAAGGAGTCAGGGGAAATCTCGGTATGTAAAAGCCAAGTGGGGAAACTACTGCTGAATGTACGTGACTGTTGAGCCCTCAAGCAGTATTGTTTGAGAAACCGTCATGCTACCATGATTGACATAGCCACATCTCCACAGGCGCGGGAGTACTTTGCAAAATGGTTGTCACTTAACACAGTCCACCGCTGCATCGAGAAATGCAACCTGAAACTGTATTGAAAAGAGGAAGCCGTATATTAATCTTGCGCAGAAACACCACCGAGTTCTCTGGACCCAAAGTCATTTGAGATGGACCAAAGGACAGTGGAAACGTGTTCTCTGGTCAGATGAGTCCATGTTTCAGCTTGTTTTTGGAAAAAAACGGATGTCGGATTTTATGTGCAAAAGATGACAAAGAAAAGTGCAAAAACCAGCATCTGTAATGGCATGGGTGATCTGCCTATATGTGAAGTTATCATTGATGCACACACTTATATTAGTATTTTGGAGAAACGTGCTGCTGTCCAAATAACTGGTTGGGCCACCCTTTGCAGCCAAACATTTGCGATATCTTGCACTATATCTTTGACATCACTGCGGAGGAATTTTGGCCCTCCCTTCTTTGCAGAATTGTTTTAATTTGGCTACATTGAAGGTTTTCGAGCGTTTAAGATCTTTCCACAGCATCTCAATGGAATTCAGTTTAGGACTTTGACTCGGCCACTCCTGAACCTTAATTTTGTTACTTTTGAGCCATTCAGAGGTGGACTTGCTTGTGTGCTTCAGATCATTGTTCTGATGCAGAGCCCAACTGCACTGGCGCTATAGGTCACAAACCTTCTCCTTCAGGATTTTCTGATAGAGAGCAGACTTCATGGTTCTATCAGTTATGACAAGTCATCCAGGTCCTGCTGAAGCACAGCAGCATCAGACCATCACACAACCACCACCATGTTTGACTGCTAGTATCATGTTCTTATGGTGCAATGTGGTGTTAGCGTTACGCTAGATGTAACGGAAACCATGTCTTCCAAAAAGTTCCATCTTTTACTCATTAGTCCACAGAATATTATCCCCAAATCTTGTGGGTCATTTCGATTTTTTTGGCAAATGTAAGATGAGCCTTTGTGTTCTTTTTGGTGAACAGTGTTTTACGCCTTGCAGCTCTCCCTCCCATGGAAGCCATTTTGCCCCGTGTCTTTCTTACTGTGGAGTCGTGTACATTGACCTTAACTAAGTCAAGTGAGGCCTGCAGTCCTTTAGATGTTCATCTGGGTTCTTCTGTGACCTCCTGGATGAGTTGATCAATGCACATTCGGTGAAATGTTCATAGGATGGTCACTCCTGGGAAGATTCACTACTGTCCCAAGTTTTCTACATTTGTGGATAATGGCTCTCACTCTGGCAATGGCTTCTAACTCTTTCCAGAGTGGCAGATTTCAATGACTTTTTTTTGCATCTGCATTTGTATCTCATCAGCATCATGTGCTGGGTTTTGGTTTGGTTTTTTTTGAGACCTCCTAAGCCTGCTTCACATTGCCAGACAGATTCTACTTAACTGATGTTTAGAGTCAACAGGTCTGGCAGTAATCTTGAACTTCAGTCAGTGGAATGATCAGTTAAAAGCTGCATTTTGTGTTTATTCATGTTGTCTTTATTTTATATTAAAATTAGTTTGATGATCTGAAACATTTAAATGTGACAAATTAGCAAAAATAGAAGAAATATATCTACAATTCTTTAAATTACTATTTATTATTTGTTTCTAAAAGAACCTTTGCGCCACATATAAACTTACAACAGGTACAGTATGTATTATAATGTATTTATTACTAACTGAAATAGAAGAATGATCAAATTCACCTGTGCAGCTTTACTGGTTCTCTTCTAGTCCCTTTCTTGATCTATAACCACCGTTTCAAATATATGAACTTTACTTAAATACTAAACACTAGTCCAGACCATGGCAGACATTAATTTATATAATGGTTTACATTTGTTCATGGATTGTCTTGGTATATTTCCTCAGTATTTTCTCATGTCTAACCAAAATGAAATGAAGGGTCGAATGGAAAATTAAAAAAAGATGTATTGGTGGTGCGGAGAAGCATTATGATTGTGATTAAAACCATGTGCAGTTTTAAAATTCATCGGAGAGAGCCTTAATGGGCTAATTTGCCTAGTTTCATACATCAGGATAACATTCACCAACATCAGGGGGTTTGTTATGACAAGAAACAAACTTAAGCGATGTAATCCACTACCCGGGGTTACTTTTGAGCTGACATAACAGACGCTGAGATAATGCTGCATCACACAACCCCACATTAGTATTGCTCATCTGCATTCAATTTTCTCAAGTCATTGTTGGACAGAATGAGTTTTAGCTCTGTTAAAGCCACAAACAGCTTTCTGGAGCACAACTGCTGTTTATTTCTAAACGAGAAGGAGAGGTTTAATGTTCGGACAATAGATGAAAAGAATCAGAACTTCATGCAACCTTTCTTCCGCTCGCCCTTTTCAAAGTGCACGTGGTGTTGAGAGTTAACAAGCTGACCACAGTAAGACACAGTGACAGTGCAGTAATATGCCGGTGCCATGATTTCGTGACTAAACAGTATACCGCTGGTTAGAAAAAGACGGAGCACTGTGAAAGCAAGAAGCGCTGCTCAATATGGAATGGTACTAAAGTGGCGCTACTCCCTGCATCTGCAATATGGCAAAACAGATGGGCGAACACATTTCCACATGGCATTGGTAAAAACAGTTCTCGAAGACTTGGAGAAAAAATTTTTTCCCACATTTGTCAGATTACGTGTATGTTTGTAGGGGCCGAATGCATGTCGGCATCCTGTTCAGAAGAAATAATCCCTAAAACAGAAACAAATCCAGGCTGTCCAACGGAAAAGAGATTCCCATTTGAGTGCAAAATGAGTCAGAAGCAACCTGGTAGTGCAGTGTAGATGCTGGATCCTGTGACTGATTAATATGCAAGTCTTACATGTATCATTTTTCTGCAACCCTAACCACTGCCCTTAAATACTCCAGCCTAAACGGGAAGCAGGCACTGACCCACAACCTCTAAGCCGAGACGATAGTCTTTGTTTATGCTTGCTTGCTCCGGTGACCTGTATGGAGCCCTGCCAAAGCTTTATATGCAACAATGATTTCAAGAACTGTTAATATCAGGGCTTGGGGTAGCAGAATTTTTTCACTATAATTTTTTTTCCTATTTAAATGAGACAGGAACAATGCAGGGGTTTTGAAGGATTTCTGAAAATGAACAAAATTTTATTTTGTACTGGACACACATTCACGCATTCGTTCATATGGAGGCGCAATATAGTCATAGAGGAAACTGGAGAAACCCGAGGAATCCGACAGGGACAGAAGGAGAGCATGCAAAACTCCAATCAGAGAGTAAAAAGAGCTCAGGATTAAAACAATTACTATAATTACATGAAGTTTTGTAAATTAGCATTGGTAATGTAAATCCCATTTAGTTTTACTATACTCACCAGTAAGACTATTTTCTTCAATGATTAACGTTTAATGTCGCAGTGTCATAGCAGGTAATTCAGCCACCTCACAGCTCCAGGATTTTAATCCTGATCTCTTTTTACTTTTTACAGAAGGAGAACATGCAAAACTCCAATCAGAGAGTAAAAAGAGATCAGGAGTAAAATCCTGGAGCTGTGAGGTGGCTAAATTACCTGCTATGACACTGCAACACTAAACGTTAATCAGTGAAGAAAACAGTCTTACTGGTGAGTATGATAAACCAAATGGGATTTACGTTACCAATGCTAATTTACAAAACTTCACGTAATTAAAGTCTGTAATGTCTATGTGTTATGTCTTGAGGCACTAGATCTTAGATTAGACCAATTTAAAGCTTCTATGCTTTGTGTGATGATGAATTGGTTCAGCAAACTCAGTGGAAACAAAACCCAGTTCACCAAAAAAAAAAAAAGGTTTGATAGATGACCACATAAAGGAAATGTGTCTGTTTATTGTGTTAGTAATATGGCAAAGAAAAAAAAGTTTTCTTTTTGTCCCCAAAGATATGATCTGTGAAACAAGATCATATGCCGTGGTCTTTGTCAGAACAAAATCCCATGCCTGTGACATGATGTTTAATGCGAGAATGTTCCTCAATTTCCCTCAGGAAGAGGGGGAAAAAACTGCAACTTCTTGAAGAGATGATATGCAACAGTGTAGATCCAAAATTGTAACAATGACAAAGACAGTAAAAGGGAGTGCAAGAGTAAGTGAATGAGCATTGAGTCAATTAGACCAGACCATGTGGTACACTCATAGCCAGTCATAGGGTGACTAAGCCATTGAACAGAAGGCTAGTAAACATCTGTGGCTTTGTCTTATATATTCACATGTCTGAGAGTGTACTACTCATCAACGTCCCGTCTCAAAGCTGATAAATAAAACACAAGGACAGTCAGCAACCACGACTCTAAATAAAATAAGGTCCGAGTGATCAAACTGCTTCAGTTCCTGAATCATGAACAGCTCGGGGCATGTGACATACCTCTGCATTACCTCTTAAACCTAAAACGAGGGGATTTGCCAGCAGAGCGTGTGAGCCGTACCAGCTCAGTGGCATTAGACAGAATTATTAAATAGGGGGTTTATTGCTTAACCACAATACCCTGCTCTGAGGCAGTGACCTGCACAAGACAAAGCTCTTTTTACAGCCTTCCCTCTGCTCTACTACACCCAACCCCCACTGCTCCTTCAAACCAAACACCATAAGGCCCACGTCTAGAAAAAAAAAAAAAGAAAAGAAAGAAAGAAAGAAAAAAAAAAAGCCCTGACTGACTTGCTTAATAAGTATTACTCTTGCACCTTCAATTACAAAAGTTCAAGCATGCCCAGTTTTGCTTTCACCACCATAAAGATGCTAGGGTTAGTTCCTCTCCTGATGCACATTACTACGTCAGGGTTTTGACAAGCCTGAGTTTCTCTCACACCAGGAACTTTCAGCAATAACACAACTAACCCTCTGAGTCTGGCTATTCAACATGTCATTCATACACTACAGCTACTTCAATTAAAATAAATACAAAGAAAGCAGCATCAATAAGTCAGTCAGTGTGAAGTAAGCTGGTTTTTTTTCTTAAACAAAAAAAATCCTTCTTCTTTCAGAAGACACTTTAGTTGAGCTTTATAGCCCCCAAGGAACACTCTGTACCCTATCTTGGTCATCTTGATGAGCTGCAAGATCGAGCCTTTTTCATACGAACACTTACACCGGGAAAGGCGGACGTTTTAGATCAACCTACAGACACTCAGTGCCACTACATGTCTTTTTTTTTTTTAAATCTCATAATAAACCTAATCATCAAACTTTCTTCAGCCAAGGTCAGTGTTTAAAAACAAAAAGTCCTATTAAAGATTACAACACAGCAATTTTACAGGTATAATCCAGCTGTTAAAATAAATGTGAAGTATAATTTTCATGTGATGAGCTGTTTATTCCTATCCACCCACACCGGCTAACCTAAACCAGCTGTGAGATCTGTGGTAAAAGCCGTAGTCAAAGCATGATCATATTAACAGCAAATTTACTAGGCAGGTGAGTTCAGTTTGACATTAAAACTGTTCCGAGGTTCGAGATATTTAACTACAGTAACTTAAATAACACCTCTAACAACTTACTCATTGAATATAATCAACACTAAGATGACTTTTAAATAAATAAATGAACAAATAAATGAATAAATAAATAAAAGACACCCCCCCCGGATATTCTTTGACGGACACCTGGGGATCCCTGGACCCCGGTTGGGGCATAAAAACGGCTCCGGCGTTGTGTTGCGGTTAACTTTCAAAGAATCACGTCTTAGGTGACAGGGTTGTCATGCATTTCTGAAAATATCTAAGGTCAGAGGTAAGAGCAAGGGCACAGGGGAGTGACAGGGATCGCATTACAATGACAATGACTGCTCATACATGGACTGGACTGTTCCATAACATAACACAACACAACAGTCTGAACTCGGTTACCTTTGATCTTAACGGTAGGCGAGTTCGGACCGGCAGACTGCTTCCTCCATCCTCTCCAATTCTGACACAGGCTCTCTGCCTCCGAGATGAAGGAGCAAAGGGAGTCTTCCTCGAAGCGGTCCGAGTCCTCGAAGGAGAACCTCTCTCCGTCTTCCCACTCTGCAAACATCAGTTCCATCACATTGGCTGGTGGTGATTGTGGAAGGCAAGGGAAGAGAAGAGAAGGGAAGGGAAGGGAAGGGGGAGAAAAAAAACAAAACAAAAAGAAAAAAGAAAAAAAAAAAAAGAGGTGAAGCTTTTGGAGTGAGTTGGAGCTCAGGCAGGACAGAGGAGGACAGATCAGCTCGCACTGCTGACACACAGAGTGCAGACTGAGTGCATGGGCGAAGAAGAAGAAGAAGAAGAAGAAGAAGAGCAGAAGAAGAGGAAGAGCAGCACTTCTTCCACTAGGGCAACTTGTTTGTAGCTCTGGGGGAGGGGGACTGAAGTGAATCAAAACACAGCACGGAGCAACTCGCCCAAAAGTCTCTTTAACTCCACACACACTTCTTTTTCGAGGCCTGTTTACGGTGACAACACACACGGTGCATCAAAAGCACCTCCATTCAACTCCTACCAGTCAGATCTGCTCGTTAGGCATCGTCATGGAAAGTTAGTCCATTGTCTTTGTCAATGTGGTCCCACTTTTTAATGAAGTCGAGCTGATTCTTGAATAGATCCCAAACTCACGAGGAGGTGAAGAAACAAACATTGATCTTGTAAGCTGCAAAACTAAAGTAGCTAACTAGTTATAGCTAACTAACTAACTAACTTACCTACCTACCTACTGAAACTAAAGACGCACAACCTGGTAGCTGCTTTCCTACACTTCCTGGCACGGCGATGACATTTCTGATCACCTAGACATTTAAACTCGACTCGATGAACCGAGTTGATCCCGAATGCCCGAAAACACGCCGTGTTTCTTTTGTATTTCGGTTTCTGCAAGGCACAAACTGTCCACTGGACACTCCATACGCGGCTTTAAACTGCCACGATGACAGCTTGGTTGGTTTTATAACTAGCTACAGGGTAAACACTCAGACAGAGACGCGATGAAACTAGTTGCAAAGTTAGTTTGACTTGCGATCCTTTCCTGTCTCGGTCTCTGTCTCTGTGTGTCTCTGTTTAGCCCCTGAAGCAGCTGAGGAACCTCCACAAAAGCTACTCCGATGCCGGCTAGCAAACCTAGCTAACTTAGCTAAATGACAAGCTAAGCATGAAGCGACCGGTGAAAACAAAAAACACGGCTGTGGTTGTAACAAGACGCCTGCCTAGTATCATCGATGTAAACACGGACAACTTAAAACAACCGGTCGATTTTCTTGACTTAAAATGACTTGTATGTGGTTTTACAGTTCAAGCACACACACAAAAAAAAAAAAAACAGATCGAAGCTCTAGCTAAGCTAGCGACCTAACCTAACGCTAGCTTAGCGAGTTGCTGCTCACGACTCGTTAGCGGCTAGCAAATAGTTTTGAGGCGAATCGGATTTGGCTACAGAGACATCCGGAGACACGGTGAACTAACTCAACACTGCGGGATAAATGCTGCCCATTTGTAGCGTTATTCCTTTTTTAAAATAAAAAATAAAATAAAAGAAACGCTCATGGGTTCATCGCGACTTTAATATTGACAAGCCGTGTGTCTGGACTAGACTTGATCCCTAATCCGACAGCAGAATGTGATCGCGGTGCTGTTTGGTTGGTTGGTTGGTTTGTTTGCTTTCCTCGGCTGTCTTGTGATTGTCTCTCGGTACGAGCGAAGCTCCACGGCGATGTGACCGACTCGATCCACCGTGCAGCACCGGGCTTGGCGTTGGGTTCACCGGCACCCGCAGCTACTAGGTTAGCTAGCGCTGTATTTTTGTTTGCACTCCCACAGACCTCTCATAATTCTCACTCCAATAGCATGGCACTGTTTTTGCTCTCCCGGCGCTTTCTCACTCCTCGGCTCCAAATCCCCAAATTCTGTCCCTGATCGATCCAAATCCAAAATGCCACCTATGTGTGCCGAGTTCCCCTGATTTCCTTCACCCGTCATCCGTCTCTCTCTCTCTCTCTCTCTCTCCCCGTCTCTCTCTCTCTCTCTCTGTCTCTCTCTCTTTCTCTGTCTCTCTCTCGGTGTGGAAAATGATGGCTCTGCGCTCCACGGGGCGTGTGTTTCCTCCATCAGCTGATCTCCGTTTACAACAACACGGTTAAAGGTGTAGTCATGCCCATGCTCAAAGGGGAATATAAATACATCTATTTACAGCACATGTCATTTCTGTCTCTAGCTCAACAGTGAAACCTTTAGACCTTTAGATAGCAGTGTATGAGCAACAGAATACCTATGCAACCTATGGTACTCTTATCTGTCTGTCCTTTTGGTGTCATTTGTACTCTGATTGGACAGTCTGTGACAGGCTTAGTCTGTCTAATTCTAGTTTCTCCTCCAAAGGTATCTTGTGCGTGTTCGTTACACCAGCAACTGTATTTCT
>JAOVVH010000048.1:22691825-22702071 GCA_028566435.1 Scorpiodoras heckelii | reverse complement strand
CTTGACAGGCCTGCCTGCAGTCCAGATCTGTCTCCTATTGAAAATGTATGGCGCATCATGAAGAGGAGAATCAGACAGTGGTGACTGTTGAGCAGCTCAAGTCTTATACACAGCAACAAAGGGCAAAA
Organism: Scorpiodoras heckelii; assembly: GCA_028566435.1. Lineage (NCBI taxonomy): Eukaryota > Metazoa > Chordata > Actinopteri > Siluriformes > Doradidae > Scorpiodoras > Scorpiodoras heckelii. The sequence continues at coordinate 22,701,943 of JAOVVH010000048.1, read as the reverse complement.
ATTCCACTTGCAAAACTGCAACAATTTGTCTTCAATTTCCAAACGATTAAAAAGTATAAATAAAAGAAAAGGTGCTGTGATCAAGTGGTGAACATGCTTCGGTCTCAGCTTTTCTTTTAGTGTGTTGCAGGCATCAATTTCTAAATTTGTTTATATTCAACCAATAGAATTAAGTTTGTCATTGAAAACACTGAAAATCTTTTCTTTGTTCTTCTGTCTGTTAAACAAAGGTTCAAGTGAATTAACATATTACAGTTAATGCAGTTTTTATTGCATTTTTAGGCATGCAACTTTCCTGGAAATGGGATTTGTACGTCCTAAGCTACGGTATATGGTTTGTGGATATCTGACCATCACACCACAATCTGTCTTTGAACATCACATTCCAATGGACTTGGTCCTGCTTTTCTGCTATAACAGCCTCCAATCTTCTGGGAAGTCTTTCCACTATATCTTAGAACATGGCTGGAGAGATTTGTGCTCATTCAGCCACAAAAGCATTACTGAGGGAAGGCTCTGATGTCGGGTGAGGAGGCCTGGGGTACAGTCGGAGTTCCAGTTCATCCCAAAGGTGTTTGAAAGGAGTCGAAGTCATGACTCTGTGTAGGCCACTTGATTGTTCCACACCAACCTTGGCAAACCATGTCTTCATGGACTTCACTTTGTGCATAGGGGCACTGTCGTACTGGAACATGTGTGGGCCCCTTCTGGGGAAGAGAACTCTTAATTCTACAGCATAAAATCCATTCTAAATAATTATGGTTCCATATGTCCACATACTTTTAGCCATATAGTGTAGTTCAACTTTGAGGCTTCAGTCCATTCAGTATACTTGAACATCAAGAATGTTATTCACACGTTCCACATGGCTCTTCAAGTCAAAATAAATTGGAATAAACATGGCATGAGGTGATCTATTAAATGAGTAAGCCAGGTTTGCTGTCTTGACAATGAAACATGGTCTCAGTTCTCTGACAGGCATCTCACACTTTAAGCATGCTATATTAAAACAAATGAGCCATGGTAATATTCTATCCTCAGAGTTAAGCAGTACCCAGGGTGACCTTCTCAATCCACTTTAGGAACCTGCTGACTCGAGTATATACCCCTGGATAGCTGGGATTCCCACAGCCATGGCCCCATGAAATGACCCCAGTTAGCGTCCAGCGCCCGCCTTCACCCTGGCAAACCAACGGGCCACCACTGTCTCCCTGGCAACTGTCCACACGACGATGGTTTGACAGGCTGCCAGCACACAGCATGCGGCCAGTGAAGCGGCTGCCATAACGTTTTTTGCACTTCCAGGATGGCAGCAATGGAAGCCAGGCCTGCAACAAAGTACGCGAGTACTCTGAGTCTTAGAAAAAAACAGAAAGAGAGACAGGTTATTCCCTTTATGCAGTTTATTTATAATTGGCTTTTTTGGATTTAATTCTCATCAGTTGCAATCAGAGACACAAAATCAAGTCAGGAGCTCACATACCTGTAACTCCCCAGCCAGTGATGACACACACAGCAGGTCGCTTTGTCTTCCTGTCACCATGAGCAGGAAGGCAGGCGGCGTTAGTGTGTGGGTTGAAAGATACACAGTTCCCATCTGTGCCCTTCAGCTTCACCAAAGCAATGTCATACTCCCAGCCCTGGCTGAGGTACTTCTTGTGTATAACGATGCGTTCAGGAGAGAGAGTGCGCTCAAAGTCGTCCCTTACCTCTGTGTGATAGTCTCCCAACCTCAAAACATATCGTGAGGGATCAGATCCAAACCTGAGGAAATAACAGGAGGTGTTGGGCCATACAATTATAATCTTACAACTAAAAGTGACGCTAAAATTTCCTAGGTAATATTTTCTTGTTAAAACATATTTATAATATTGCACACTAAAGAATCTTAATTGTGGTGTTGACCCTGTTTTTACAAATGACAACATGATTCATTACTGAATTTCAGCAGTGAGTGGCTAATTTGAAAGCGTTATCCTGGTGATAATGCTAATCATTGCTTGTCCTGGTGGGTCCGGATAATGTTGGGTCCGGAGCCAACTGTGGGAACACTTTATGAGGCAGGAATACACCCTGGATGGAATTCCAGTCCATTATAGGACACAATGCACACCCATTCTGTGATTTTATCTACCTGCTGGCATGCTTTTGGGAGGAAGGAGGATCTCCAAATGGACACTAATGCGAGACCCTGGAGTTGTCATGCAACAGTAATACTTGCTACACCACAGCACCACCTATGCTCATTCTGCCCATTAAAATGATGGGGATGCCACTGCCACCAACAAGTCTAACCCTGTTGTTTGTGATTTGTATGCCAGAAATACCCATAAAATTTACACTCATGGAACACTTTATTATAACCACTTTACTGATATTGGGTAGGGCCTTGTCTCTCAAAACAGCCTTAATTCTTCATGGCATGGATTCCACAAGATGTTGGAAACATTCGTTTGAGATTCTGATCCATGTTGATATGATTGCATCATGCAATTCATGCAGATTTTCAGGCATACTTTCATGCTCCCTTTCTATCGCAAAGGTGCTCTATTGGATTTAGATCCAGTGACTACAAAGGCCACCGAAAAACACTGAACGCATTGTCCTGTTCATGAATGAGATGACTTTAGCTTTGTGACATGGTGCATTATCAGCAGGCCATGAAGGAATGCACATGGTCAGTAACCATACTCAAATAGGCTGTGGCATTCAGGCAATGATTGACTGGTATTAACAGGCCCAAAGCGTGCCAAGAAAACATTCCCTACACCATTGCACCACCTCCATCAACCTGGACTGTTGAAACAAGGCAGGATGGGTTCGTGGATTCATGCTGTTCATGCCACATTTTGCCCATACCATCTGTGTGCCTCAGCAGAAATCGAGAGTCATCGGACCAGGCTGCGTTTTTCCATTTTTTAAATGTGTAGTTTTGGTGAGCCTGTGCCTACTGCAGCCTCAGCTTTCTGTTCATGGCTCACAGAAGTGGAACACAACGTGATGACGCCTCAATGTCATGTACTGCGCATTCTGAGATGCTTTACTACTCATCACAGTTGTAGAGAGTGGTTAGCTGTGTTATTGTAGCCTTCCTGCCAGCACAGGAAGTCTGGTCCAGGTCTCCAAGTCTGGTCTCCATTGATCTGTCTCATCAACAAGGCATTTCAATCTGCAGAACTGCTGCTCACTGGATGTTTTTTCTTTATTGCACCATTCTGAGCGAACTCTAGAGGCTGTTGTGTGTGAAAATCCCAGGAGATCAGCAATTATAGAAATACTCCAACCAGCCCATCTGGCACCAATAATCATGCCATGGTCAAAATCACTGAGCTCACATTTTTCCCCATTCTGATTGTTGATGGGAATGTTACCTGAAGCTGCTGGCATGATTTTATACATAGCACTTCTGCCACATGATTGGCTGCTTAGATAATTGTGTGAATGAGTACATACAGAATTGTTCCCAATAAAGTGTTAAGTTAGTGTACTTCACGTGAAGAAATCTACTGAAGAAAAACTATTTCGGACATTTGACCTTGCCATGACCTTGCCCCAGCTTGGATTAAACACTGAACCACTTGTTCTTGAGATATCTCATTAAAGAGAATTGCAGACAGACGCACAGATGAATGGGTGAATGGTCACACAGATGGACAGATGGCAAAAATCGTGGTTGCGAAACAATGGACCTTTAGTTTCTGAAAATGAATGTCTAAGTAACATCTCTGTATGACAACCAGGAAGGAAGTATTTGAAGAAACATTATTTCTGACATTTGGCCTTGCTGTGACCTTGATCCTGTTTAGATCAATTCCAAACTCTAATCAGTTCATCTCCAGTTTATAATGATAATTTCCTACAAATCCTACAAACATTCAACCACTTGTTTTTGAGAAATTGCGCTAAAAATAATCTCAGATGGATGGACAGACAACCCAAGAACATAATACCTATGGCTTAAAAATAAATAAAAAATGAAAATGTTGTTTATTTCATACATTACTATGATCCAGAGCTAAACCTAGATTGCTGTATTGTGGAAAAGAAACTGAACAGAGTTAGTCAAATATGCATAGTGTGTTACTGAGAATGAAAAGTACCTGTTTTTTTTAAAAATACCTTTTCCTAAATTGGCTATTTAGAGATTCTTCAAGATGAACCTCAAAATATTTTGTGAAGAAGGAAAAAAAGTCTTCCTTTGTAGATATTCCTATAGGCAGATAGAATAAAGCCATGGTGTTTTAAGCTAAACCACTGGATGTCTCCCTCTTACCTCTTAAAGCAATGAGCTGCAGTGACAATCCAGCAGGAGTTGATGAGAGTGGCTCCACACAGTGGATGATTCCTTATGGACTGAGACCTTAGCCACAGAGACACCTGCCATGGCCAGTCCCCTCTGCAGAACAAGCACTCGGAATTTCAATGTACTAACAAATAAAAATACAAGTTTCAGCCAGCACGAGCTTTGTCTGAATGGCATCTGGAAGACTGTGGATTTGAGGAGTGAGACAGGAAGCACATTATATACATTATATTATATACATTATATACATCCTAAATATAGCTATTGATCTTGGGACAATGTAAAATATTCACAAATTATGGTACAAAATCTACAGTACATTAAAGCTGTACCAGTTTTGTCTTCAGACAGATAGCAACCCTTTCAGTGGGATATGAAGGAGAGTTGAATAAAATAACTGTAGGAACATGACAACACAAGACTTACGACTCTCTTCTAAGACAAGGAATTTACATAATACTACTCCCTCTACTCACTGTAAAATTATAGTATTTGAAGCCATAAAACTGAGTTACCTAAGCGACTTGTCTCCTCCAATGATCCTCCTCCTGCGGCGTTGTGTGTTGGGCCTCAGCCCGCATGACTGGGTTGCTGTTGTGCTGTCGGCTACTGGCTGGGACACGTAATCACAGATGACCCCTGCGTCTTCACTGTGCCTGCAGTTATGCTTGTCCGACCCGTCACCTAAACACTCCCCCAGAGACGACTCTGTACCCACACACCTCACATTGTCCAAGTGGATTGGACCTTGGCCCTCGCCAAAATAGGCCATGGAGCGGGCTTTAGATACACCACTGTTTGAAGAAGCAAAAGAAAGTTTAAGCAATTAAAATATACATAGGATACAATTAACCCATGATAAAGTAATACAGCCTAATCTAGTCCTGTGCATTTGTCTGAATAGCCCAAAATCAGACAGGTAAAAAAATACACCAAGTAGCTTATCATGCATAAATATTAGTTAAACTGTACAGCGTTTTCTTTTATACTGTGAATGAGTGAGTGACTCACACAAAGCCCAGCTGCCTACACACTACAGCAGCACTGATGTCATTCCAGCCATCATCACACACGCTGCCCCACCCGCCATTAATGAAGACTTCCACCCGACCTTCTTTACGGCTCTCTCCATCCACCAGCCTTACCAGGGGACCTGCAAATACAGTATGGACAATTCTTCAGTCCATTCTTCAGTCCAAGATTTGGGAGTCCTGTGTGTCTATTATTATTTGCTCTAATGCATGTGATCTGATGAGCTGTCTGGTGAATCATGGCACAGGAAGGTTCTTGCCCTTTCAGCAGTTTTGAAAGATTTAAAATCTCAGACTTTATCAAGAAAGAAAACATGAATTGTGAAATGCATTGGGGAGGAAATGCAGTGAAAGTTTTAGAACATTGGGTCTTACTTTAAGAAAAGAATATATAGTACTGTGCAAAAGTCTTAGGCACCCTATTGTTTATAAATACTTTTGTTATTGATATATGTTTGAGTTCTACATTACTGAGACAAAAAAGATTTGATATTTCCAAATGTTACTTTTCCAAGAAAAAATAAAATGTTAGTAAAATGTTCGTTTCAGACAAAAAATATAATGAAGGCTGCTGGGGTTTGCATGCAAAAAAAAGACGTAAGTGTGACACTCAAAGTCTCCAGAAGAGCTGTGGCAGATTCTCCAAGACGCTCAGTAAAACTTAAAAGCTAATTTCCTTATAAAACTCCACACATTGTACCTGGGAACACAATATATTGATTCCTTTAGTTTATTACTGTTTACTGCATTTTGTAGTGTTTTCTTTTATGTAGAAACATCTTCATCATCTTTACAGCAAGTCTTTGCACATGCCTAAGACTTCTGCATCGTACTGTACAGTAATTAGTAGGAGCGTCTTGGAGAATCTGCCACAGCTCTTCTAGAGACTGTGACTGTCACACTTACTTCTTTTTCTCTATGCAAACCCAGGAGCCTTCATTATGGTCTTTTTGACTGAAGAGTGGTCTTTCTTCCCATATTCGAATCCTTTCTAAATCTAACATATTGCAGTGTCATCACACTTTGGTAAAATGTTAATTCGTATACCCATCAGCCCCAGCGGCTGCCAAATAATGTGATGGTTAATGCTCTGTTCTGTTATATTAAGGGATTGTTCCAGTAGTGTAAGTAAAAACGATTGCACAGGAGCTTCAGCACTTGCTTCTTGTCCTATTAGTTTTATTGTAGTAATTAAGTAATTCATAGCAGTTGCTGAATGTTTCCATTCTATGTTTTACTGTTTCCAGCATCCTGACATGCCATCATACTATGAATTGAGTGTATTCTCAATTTAACTGCCATAACAAATGTCACACTGGGGCTTAGCAGATGATAAGAATAAATACCATTAGTGTTGTAGTTTGTTAAATAGACCTCTTTTTGAACCCTTTAAGGGTTCTTGAATTGTCCACCTGGAGTACCCTTAAGGTTTTATTTAGAACCTACAATCCTATCAGAAATGTTTTCAAGTAGAACCCCTTTGTGAAAGCCAATCCATGAATTACCATGAAGAAAATTCATAAAGAACTCCTGAACTAGTCCTGAAGGTTACCTGAGACTAGAGGAAGTGCAGTCATGTCATCGGTATTTCCTCCTCTCTCACAGCGTATGGCCACATCTTCACTGTGGGAGCAGTCGTGGCGTCCCCAGCCTGCATGGCTGCACTCCAGTAGGGAGCTCTCTCCCCCCTTACACATCACCTCATCCAACAGAATGAGGCCTGTGCCGTCCCCATATGCACCATCCGGAGCTATTTCAGCATGTCCTCTGTTGGACAAGAAGCTCCATTACAGCAGCTGTTATCAAGAAACTAATCCTTTAAAGGGTTTGAAAATTATCAGATGGTTGAAAATGTTGCAGTCTTGTAAGTCTGAATGAGATGTCATACACTGTAGGTCTTAATTAAATCATGGTAATCCGATAAACTACAAAAGGTGTTGATCACTGTTTCCACTGGAGCTCTGCTGACCTTTACAGTCTAATGTCCATTCCAGATATGAATCAACTCAGACTGGAAACAATGCTACGTTTACACTAGCAGTGACAAAGTGATGGATGACCATTCATTTTCTATGTATGTTCATGACACAGAACCACAATTTCACAAAAAGCGACAAAGTTAAAAGATGATAAGCAACATCTGAAGCGATATCTATGCAAGCGGTAAAGTGACAAATCCAGAAGAATGGCTCGAATGATTCCTTGGACCAATCCAATGGTATACTGTCTGAAATTTCTCACAGTTTTTACCTGCAATTAGTTCCTACTTACTATCATCTCCTGGCATACAAATGTGTTTAAAGAGACGAAGAAATAAAAGCTTTTGAAGTAGTAGAGATCATTGGTGCCACTGATATTTACTTCCTTACTTTGTTACACTGCTAATCTACTGGACTGTGTACACCTACAAGGAACAACAGCAGGGGGCAGTAAAAACTCACAAAAGACAAACTACAAGGGACACAAGTAACTTGTTGCTTGATGGTTTGAACATGAGTAATCCAGCTAACCATACAACCTTTACTGACTACTAAATTGGGGTCTCTTCTCTATGAAGACTTTACGCCCACCTGAAGCCAAGCTGCCGACACACCACCTGGGTATGTTTCTCAGTCCAGTTGTCATCACACACTGTGCCCCACTCTCCAGCGTGGTACACTTCCAAGCGTCCTTCCCATGGAATATCCGCTCCCACCAGACGCACTGCACCATCTATAACACAGTTAAACACCTCAGCTTTTACAGCTGAATCTTCACTTAGACATGTCGTACAAAGGAGTGAATGTGCTTATCCTGAAGCATGGATTCAGTTCTGTGTCATTCTGTTATCCATGTCCTGAAATTATGTAGTGCAGTGGTTTCCTGATTAATAGCAGACAGAGGTTTAAATTTCATCAAGGTCATGAAAATGCCTGTGAATGTTACCAAGACGTATATAGAAGCCTCTCATTACAAAATAAATATTAGCAATAATGACATTTACTCCATCAGAGAAATTTACTCAGAAACATGTAACCTGGTCATGGTTGAGGTGGATCTCGAGCATGTTTGGGAAACACTGAGCACTACTTAGGAATATACCCTGGATGGGATCTCAGTACAATGCAAGACACCACACACATTTACTGTACACTTTTATCCACCGTCATGTTTTCTGAGAGGTAGAAGGAAACCGGACAATGCAAAAAAAGTATTATAGTCACTGATCTGCATGCATAAGATGATGTCAAAGTGGTTTGACCTTTTGTAGGACTTGATTTCACTGTAATTATCTGACTATTTAATTTGATTTGATTTTATATATATTGTTTAATTTACTGTAGCTATTGATGTTGTTTAGCCATTGGTATCTTATTTATTATTCAAATCTTAATGCCAACTGGTGAGGTAAAATAAAGAAAAAGAGCAAACATTACAGAACTGGGAGTCCCTATGGTGCAATATATACACGCTGCAATTTATTGTATTTTTGTCGTGGTTGTGTTCACCTGTATATGGATTGCAAGACACTCCAGCATCCTCCATGTGGTCACAGTTGTGCTGGCCCCATGGGGTGTGTGGACACTCCTCCAGTGAGAGCTCATTTCCTGTGCACTGTACCCGGTTCAGCAGGATGGGCCCAGCCCCCCGGCCAAAATGAGACCATGACCAAGCCTTTGGCACACCACTGTATTCACCATTACAAAAGCACATTAATTCCAAAAATATGTCTATCAGGAGGCTGGTGGAACATGCACACATTTTAGGACGTTGAAGAAGCATGCATTTCATTGCTAGGTAAAGTACTGAAAAACATGCAAGGCAATTTGATGTATTTGTTAGTTTAATCTAAATTCTAGAAAAAAGCATGAATAAACAGACATTTACAGAGTAACACTGAGATTGTGTTTGTACATGTGTATGTGTGCGTGCCTGTGTGTGCGTGCGTGTGTGTGTTTGTGTATAAAGCTGCTCCTATCTCTAAAAGAGCCCTGATGCTTAGTACGACATGAGAACCTGACAGCATCAGTGATTCACTGTCCATAATTCATTTAACACAAGGTCTGTCCTACAACCAGTCAATCATTAATGACTAGCTCTGCTTCATTTATATTAATATATCTCACTCACACTGGGTGTGTGTGGGTGTATTACTGAGTAAGAACCAACATCTCAGAGCTCCTAGGTCATTAAATGACAAAACATAACACAACAAAGTCTATACACCCCTGTCAAAATGAGAAGGTTTTGTGATGTAAAAGAATGAACCCAAGATAAGTCATGTCAGAGCTTTTTCCATCTTTAATGTGATAGAGAAACAACAAATCTGAATGAAAAACAAACAGAAATGCAAAATACAGAAATGCAAAAGAAAATAACCCCACCATAAGCATGCACACCCTTTTGTAATGGGCTGTGTGACTGTGCTCAGAATGAACCGATCACATTCAAGCTCATGTTCAAAAGTAATGAACATTCAGCTGTCATTAATGAAGTGATTCTGATTAAAGCCAAATAAAGATCAGCTGTCTTCTGTAGGATTTTCTTAACATCTTCTGAAGCCATGATCAACAGAGTTTACAAGCATGTACATGATCCCATTGTTGTATGTTATTGATTAGGATAGGGCTATAAAAGAATTTTCAAAATATTAGATGTACCATGAAACATTGGGAGAAAATGGGGCACTACAATGACACTACCAAGGACATGAAGTCTGTGTGTGTGTGTATGTGTGTGTGTCTGTGTGTGTGTGTGTGTGTGTGTGTGTGTGTGTGTGTGTGTGTGTGTGTGTGTGTGTGTGT
>JAOVVH010000048.1:22648411-22661004 GCA_028566435.1 Scorpiodoras heckelii | reverse complement strand
TTTTATACACACACACACACACACACACACACACACACACACACACACACACACACACACAACATTAAAGAGCATTCATGCTGACCCAATAATAGTCTGTAAAAACATTTAAAAAATGTATTAGTTATTATTCACAAAAATATTAAATAATGTTTTATACAATTTTTAATATACTTTGGTTAGAAATATGTTACATGCTAAAGAACATATTTGATAAGCTGTAAACCAAAATTCTGTATAAAGGTATAAAATAATTATGTAATGTTAAGAGGTCATCTCTGATCTTATTGCCGTCAAAACTGTATGGATCAGTGTCTTAAAATTACAGAGCTGTTTGATAGCACCACAATTCTGACATTATCCTGGCAATAATTCCTTTTCAATGAACTATATCCATATACTGTAAGAAACTGTGATCATGAAATATTTGCTGGAAGCTAAAACATACATACAAATTTTGGCAGCTGTTGAAGATGCATTTCAGAAAGGTGTTATGCATAAGAAAGAATAATGACACACTGCCACCTGCTGATTTGCTGATGCATTACTGCTGAATCACTAAGCTAAGGTTTGTCATCATCTTACTCTTTACTGCTCTTCCCTTCACGTTTAATAATATATTACCATACGTGTTTGGTACTTTCTAACCTTGAAATGTTTGTTCTCCGTTCACCAGTGAACACACATGAAGGCTGTCGTCAACAAGAGGACAAAAGTGGGAACCATAACAAAGAAAACGATATCCATTCAAAACTGATGAAAGGATGCCAGGTGACCTAGAATGTCTAGAATGCAAGAATATCTGGCATGTACTGGTCACTCTCTATATGTGATAACGTATTCTTCATATGTCTGGACTAAGGTGTAGGTAGGGAAGCACTTTCTCACAAAAAAAAAAAACCCCAAAACAAATCACCCAAACCCACCCAAATCACCCCATGACAGCTTATCACCCAAAGAACACCATACCCACAGTGAAACATGTTGGTGGCAGGTGGCTGGGACTGGGGCTCTAGTCAAGATAGATCGCTTCATGGATAGCTCTGTCTACTTTGGTGTAAAATTTTACAAAATCACTTTGCAGCACAATAAAGACCCAAAGACCCAAGTCAACAAGAAGGCTATAGAAGAAGAACATCAATTATTTGGAATAGCCCAGTCAGAGCCCAGATCTAAATCATATGAAAACATGTGGAATGACAAGATGTCGAGATGTCGAGAGCCTTAATAATGAAGGGTGATTTCCTCACTCAGTGAATATCAGGCTTTGAGTTTAAGTCATTGGATAGCCCTAGTTAAATGGACATAAGCTCCTGCACCTAATAACATATTTCCCCATTTTTATTTTCACGATTGGGAGTCAGCAGACTAACGCCCTGTTTAGATTGGACTGGTTTTACCTGAGGACATGGAGTAATGTAATTATTCCTTACATTCCTCAGTGATCTGAATGCACAATTTCTTACTTGCCTCTTTTTGGTCTTAGAAGCTGGTTTGGTTTTGAGCAAAAACAGGATTACTTCCTTACAAAACGCGAAAGCAATGGAAACTACATATTCAGCACATTTTTTTGGTGTGACGGCAGAGTGTGTCCCAACTCTAAGATTTCTTATCCTGTGTGAATTGGCTATAAATATTACAGATGCTGGAGTGGTAGCTCAGTGGTGAAGACATTGGACTACTAATCAGAAAGTCATTAGTTTAAATCCCAGCACCACTAAGCTGCCATTGTTAGGCCCTTGAGTAAGGCCTTTAACCCTCAACTGCTCAGTTGTATAAATGAATATTCATTCATTATCTTAACCGCTTATTCCTGTCCCCAGGGTCACGGGAGAGCCGGTGCCTAGCCGGCGGTATAGGGTGCAAGGCAGGATCAACCCTAGTCAGGGCACCAGTCCATCGCAGGGCATGTACAAAGCACACACTCATACACTAGGGGCAATTTAGAGACATGGGAGGACATGCAGACTCCACACAGAATGGACCCAGACCAATCCCACCTGGGGATCGAACCCAGGACCTTCTTGCTGTAAGGCAACAGTGCTACCCATCGAGCCACCGAGCCACCCAATCTGAAATATATTGTAGAAAATTTGAAGGGTTTTACCAGACTACCTCACATATGTAATCATTATCTTGTTTAGCACCAACTAATAATTAGAAAATGTACCAAAGAGAATGTAGGCTTGCTACAAACTGTATGGTGACTCAGTGCTACTGGCCTGGCCTTAAAATATATTTGATAGTAATTTTTCACAAGAGTCAACCTTAAAATTTTCCCACTACTAATTTTTACAATTCTGGGACAGATAGGAATTATTCTGGGCTTCTTTAACTGCTAATGTTTTAGAATAGAGAAAAAATGCAGGGAAATGAATCAGTCATGAGGGTCACTGCTGAGAGTGTAAATTCTGTGTGTCAGATCCAGTGTCACCCACAGGCTAATTGTCGACTGATGAGCTTTGGGCAGCTTTCGGATTTAGAGCGTGTCATGCGGAGCATATGAGGGTGGGAGAGCCTGTCTTCGAATGAGAGCACAAGAGTGGAGGGGGAGGGATTGCCAAAGAGTGAGAGAGTGTGTCTGTGTGTGGAAGAAGGACGATGAAAAAAATGGCATAAAAGCATTGAAAGGAGGAGAGATGAAAGGCGAAGAGTGATGCGATATGATGTAAAAATGCACACATTCATCAATGAAACGGACCAGTGAGGGTGTTCAAAGCTAGATACTGGCTCAAGACGTTCTCAAGGCTGGAGTCTGCTGTCCTGCCTGAAGGAGGTGCTTCTGTCATCACACACAGACACACATACACGATCCACACAGAGTTGCGGCTAGAGGCAGCGATAGACACAGGGAGACATTGAGGAACACCCAGGCTACCATAAACCATGGCAGATATGGGTAAGTACCTACAGCTCCTCAGTTTTATGCCAATCTGTCCTGATTTGATTAAGAGCATATGCACCTCAGGATGTCGATATGATGCTTTGTGTTATGAGAAAGAACAGCTGCATCCCAGGGATGCTTGTATTTGCCTTCTGCCTCATCTGACAGTGTTTAAGCCTGGGCTCTGTGTTGTGATGAGCTCTACAAGTGGACATGACGAAGTCCTGAGCACCACAACCAGAGGGAATTAGGACTTAGCCCTTGTCTGACTGTTTAAGGTGTTTTACGCAGCCATGCAAGATGCCTAAGCTAATGAGAACCGCAGGGAATCTCTGCCACTCAATCTCTGATTTTCATTCCCTCAGATTCTCATTTCTCCAGAATCTCATAATTCTTTGAAGTGTATTTTGTCTAGCCGGGGCAGTACTTATAATTTGGCTGTATCCAAATAGCCTAGTACTCTGTATTTCTATTGTCACTCTTCTTAGCAGAGATTATCAGGGTGATTACTCTCCCTCTTGCAGATATTCTCTCTCTCTCTCTCTCTCTCTCTCTCTCTCTCTCTCTCTCTCTCTCTCTCCTCAGCTCTGTCTGTATTATATGCTGGGTTTGCCTTCAGATAAAATCCTTGAGCAAATAAAGCTTTCATATTCAGAAATATAACCAATTTCTCTCAATCCCTTCCTTCAATTTAATTTTGTCTCCATCTTTAGCGCTGTCTGTAAATAGAAAAGGTGCATTAATTAATATCTCACTAACAAATGAACGGCAGAGAAATGGAAATGCATTGCAGTGCCGTGTTTACAGGGGAACAGAGCAACTGGCTTATTAATTCACTTCTTCAAATTCTTGCTTGAATGAAGCATGTAAGTGAAAATACACAGCCATACACATAAATCCTGCTACACAGATACTCTTGTGTTCTGCATAACAAAAGATCCAACATAAAAAAGGAGTTGATTTTGCAGTAGCTTATGTAACATTTGACTGTAACTCATTGCCCATAATGAAAGAAAAAATATATTCGCAGTTGCTTAATACTTGAAATATTAATTTATGTAAGACGTGTATGCAGTGTTTCTGTACATACTTTATCTCTGTGAGTGTCACTTAACTGGTTAATAATTCTGATGATGTGTCATGCCAATAAAATAACTTCCACTAACACAGTGTAAACAAGTCTGTGCCCAAGTATAACTGAATGGTTTCCTTCCTGATATTGTGTTCATGTTTCAGATGCTCTGGCTGAGGCTCTGAATGCCATCAGTGTGAGCACTGAACTTGTAGAGGAGGAACTGAAGCCTCATATGGACACCCTACTGAATGTCTTACTGGAGAAGAGTGAGTCTGCATATTCACATCCATCTATACATCCATCCATTCAACCATAAATCCATCCAACCATCCCTCTACTTCTTCATCCACCCTAAAGCCTGTTGTCTGATTATTCATATATCCAAGCATCATCTATACCTTAATTAATGTATTTACCCATCTTAAACCTTGCTATCCATGCATCCATCCATTCATCCATTTTTCCTAAATCTGGCTGTCCATCCATACATACATCTATCGATCGATCAATCCATCCATCCACCCCTCCACCTTAATCCTTTCTGTCCATATAAACATTAAGTCATCCAACCTAGCTATTAATTAAGCAATTTATCAATTGATCGATTGACCTATCGACCCATTCATCTATTCTAAATTGCTGTCCATCCATCCATCCATCCATCCATCCATTCATCTATCCATCCACCCTAATCGCCGCTGTCTGTCTAAATGTTCATCCGGCCAACCTACAGCCTGTTGTCCATTTATTCATATATCTGAGCATCATCTATCCCTCCATGAATTCATTTGCTCTTTTTAAACTTTGTTGTCCATACATCCATCCATTCATGCATCTATCCATCCATCCATCTATCCATCCATCCATTCTAAACTGAGTCCATCCATTCTTGCATCCATCCATCCATCCATCCATCCATCCAATCATCCAATCATCCATCCATCCAATCATCTAATCATCCAATCATCCATCCATCCACAATGACACCAATAACACCATTGTCCTATTGGAATAACAAGTAATTGTATGTGTGCACTATTTAGCATCACACCTGTTGTACTCTAATTAATGCTCCATGTGTGTAGCTAATGTGTGCTGTGAGTAATTGCAATCCAGTACTAGAGATAGCAAAGTCCCAGCAGGTAATTCCCTTGTACATGTCAAAAGAGAGAGAGAAAAGAGAGGGAGAGGAGGTGGTGGTGGTGGTGGTGGTGGGGATACTGTAGAATCAGAATAAGTGAAAAATTAATTCTTGATTTTTGTTATTTGCTTACACATTAACAGAGAAAATGGAGCATAATCTCACCTGTAAACTCTTGCTTACCCCCTCCTCTTCACCTTCTATTCTCCTTGGTGAAAATTAATTTGTTGTTACTGCCTGTCAGATTCTTAGTAATTTTAGTTGGCAAATGCATCTAAAAATGGAAAAACCAGACGCCCTAAAAGAACCCAATGCGGATGTTGCTATGGCAGCACAGCCTGATCTGACAGCGTGACCTGCCTCCTTGCCTGGATGGAGTTTTTCAGTTGAGACACTCACTCTAATGAAAGACTCCCCTCAGTTTAAGGTTGAGGAATTTCTCATTTGACACTGAGGAAATATCCAGCTGAGAGACTACTACCAGAATCAGGATCAGAACAGCCGTGTGGAGCAAAGGCCAGAGTAGATATAAGAGACGAGGAGAGCACATGAAATGTAGAGATAGGAAAGTTATTAATTTAACAGGGTAGTAGAGGATATGCTGAGTACCTAACCTTACTTACAAGGCTTTCCCTCATTCTCTGCATGTACACAGCCACCTGAAAGATCATGTATTAAATAATTGATATAAACCTTATGCACACACACCACACACAGAGGTATCAAAACACACAAAATATTCTGCTCTCTGTCTAGAAATGGGTGCTGCAGAGCAGATAGCCTCCAGTGGTATACTGCCTACGCTGGCCCAGTCTCTGAGACAGAAAGGCTCCTTCACAACACAGGTGACGCTGTTGGTGGCTGAACTGGCCAGAGAAGGTAACAGGAACAACTAGCAACATTCATTATTATTAATAAATAATTAATTTCCATCTTTGGCTTGTTTTCCAAGAACACATAATCCAAATCTATATATATGAGTGTGCCTTCATTTTGCCAGCAATATGACGTGAAGAAACACAGACTATAATTTTAGAACATCCAACTGTCAATTGAGGATCTGTAAGACCACATTTAACACTGCACAGAAGGAACTAGGATGCCGTTTTGCTCAAATTCAAGCCATTAAACACAGACAGTAAATTAAAGACTTTGGAAGTCCATTTCCCTTGCTTGAACAGCAAAGGTGACAGAACCCCCTGTCACAAACATCTCTAAGTCTTTGCTATCTAGAGATCAGTCCTTGCAATGTCTAAATAAATACTGTGGTTTTAATAAGTGGGTCTATATATGTTTAGTCTTTTCCAGTTACTAACTCTGGTGTATGTGTTGGTATTGTAGCTGCTCTAAGGGAGAGGTGTATCCAGGCAGGCCTGGTGACTGCTCTGGTGCCTTTACTGAACAGCTCAGATCAGGAGCTGCTGCTGCACACCGGCCGTGCCATTGGACGCATCTGCTTCGACAACAGTGAGCACAGCTGTTTCAAAGCCAACAGTCTTTTGTTTAGGACTGGACAAAGATAAGCATTCATCGTAGACAAACAAATACCCAATACAATTTACATTGCAAATGTCATTTGTTATATCCTGTCGTTCCTCTACTTGATTTCTCTTGTTTTATTTATCGCCTCCTATTTTCTTCCCTACTGATCTCTCTAACATTTTATTCTCTTTCTGGGTCTGTGTTTCACCCTCAGCTGTGCAACAGACTCTGTTGGTGAAGAGTGGTGTTATCCCCAGACTGGTGGGCATTATGCACCAGTACCCAGAGAATGATCCACTAGTCAATGTCTGCCTTCTGGCCCTGTGTAACCTTGCTGATATGGGTGAGAAAGACAGCAGATGCACTTGCTCTCCGCTCATATACACTATTCTTTTTGTTCACATGATGGGCTATAAATGGATGTGATGTATGGTGGAGTTAATGGTGGCTGATTCTCTGCTCCTGTTCAGATGCAGCGAGAGAAGCTTTGGCAGAAGTCAGGCTGGCAGGTGTTCTGACCTCCCAGCTGAAGCGTGCACCAGATGCAGAGCGCCGCCATCTTATCCTGGAAGTGCTGGGATCACTGGGAGAGAGCGGTGAGCTAGACTCACAGTTCAGCAAATGTGCAAAAGCAGATGTGGCTTTATTTATGGAGTCCTAAAAAGTGAGATTAAGATATTGCATAGAAGTATATATATACTTTTATATATATATATGTAGTTCACTAATAATAATAATAAATAATAATAATAATAAGAAGAAGAAGAAGAAGAAGAAAAAAAAGAAGAATCATCATCATCATCCAAACACTTGGCCACTATTTCTGCATATATACAAGCCCCATTTCCCGAAAAGTTGGGACACTTTCTTAAAATTCAATAAAAATGGAAATCTGTGATTTGTTAAGTCACTTGAAGCTTTATTTAACAGAAAAAGGACAAAGAAAAGTTTTTCAATGTTTTTAATGATGAACTTAATGATAAACAAATTTAAAAATTGATGGCTACAACACACTTAATAAAAAGTTGGTATAGAGGCATGTTTACCACTGGGTCACATCACCTTTTATTTTAATTATAGCTTTATTTAATCAGTTGAGAATTGAAGAAACTAGTTGTTGCAGTTTTCACAAGAAGAATTTTTGAGCATTATTGCTGTATATAAGACTTGAGCTGCTCAACAGTCTATGGCCACTGTTGTCTGATTCTCCTCTTCATGAAGCGCTCAACATTTTGAATAGGACACAGATCTGGACTGCACCAGGCCTGTCAAGCCACTGTGTTGTAACTCGTCCAGAATGAGGCCTGGCACTGTCCTGCTAAAATAGACATGGATTTCATGGGAAAAGATGTTGTCTTGGTGGCAGCATATTTTTCTCCAACATACCAATAAAAGCCTCCACATCAATGGTACCTACCATATATATGCAGATCTTCCATGCCGTGGACACTGATGGACCCCAAGCCATCACAGATTCTGGTTTTTGCACCTTTAGTTGGTTACAGTTTGGATGGCCTTTTTCATCTTTGGCGCATAAAATCCAACGTCTGTTTTTTTCAACAGCAAGCTGAAATGTGGACTTTTCTGACTAGAGAACACGTTTCCACTGTCTTCCGGTCCATCTTGTGTTTCTGCGCAAAACTAATATATGGCTTCCTCTTTGGATAATACAGTTTCATGTTGCATTTTTTGATGCAGTAGCAAACTGTGTTAAGTGACAGCGATTTTCCAAAGTACTCCCTAGCCCAGGTGGCTATGTCCATCACATTAGCATGACAGTTTCTCAAACAATACCACCTGAGGGCTCGAGGGTCACACAGTCAGCAGCGGTTTATGAATCCTTTCATGGTATTATGAACTGTAGATGATGAAAGACCTAAATTCTTTGCAATCTTGCACTAAGACACATTGCATTTGAACTGACTGACAATTCTCTCATAAAGTCTGGTTCAAAGTGGTGAACCATGACCCATCCTTGATTGCAAAGACTAAGCCTTTGGTGGATGCTCCTTTTATACTCAATCTTGGTGACCTCACCTGTTACCAGTTAAGCTGCTAATTGTCAAAACTTCCAGTGTTCCTTGTATAACCTTTTCAGTCTTATTTTGCCTCTGTCCCAACTTTTTTGAGTGTGTTGCAGCCATCAATTCTAAATTAGTTTCCATTTAACAAATAGAATTAAGTTCATAATTGAAAACACTGAAAATATTTTCTTTCAAATTAAAAAAAGTAAATGAACAGATTACAGAGTTTGGTTTTTATTGCATTTTTAGAAAGTATCCCAAGTGTATGTTTGTTTGTTTGTGCCTCAGATGCACTGAAGCTCCAGTTTGTAGAGGGTGGGGTGCCTGAAGCACTCTCTGAAATGATTCGAGGATTGCAGGGTGACACCGACCCTCATGACCTGTGTAGTATAAAAATAGCTTCCAACCTCATAGTGACATTGCTACTGGGGGGTAAGTCTGACCTGAAAGCACTGCTGTTTTCACATCACCAAATCTTGTTAATACAGAAACATTAAGATGAACAAATATCACATACACTGGGTCTGTGACTTGCTCTATCAGAAGTAATCATTGCACAGATACTGCTGCATTCCATAATTTTACTATAAATATAAAAAATCTTTTATTTATAAGTTAGAGTTACATTATGTATGTTCATTACAATGAATTGTGACTATGTCTTATTTTTCCATAACATTACAGTTATAAAGTACTTAGTTTACATGTTTTTATTAGTTTTCTTTGTCATTTGGTAGCCACTCCAGAGATCCAATTTCATGTGCACAAAAACTGAAAAAGTGAATTTTTAATTACCGGTATGTTTCCTTTAATATGATTCAGTAAAATGCAAGATATCAGAGCATGATAATAATACCATATTAATGCTGAAATAACAAATATTGCAATACCTATTTGTAATATTTAAATCTGTCTTCTAGATGAATCAATGCAGAAATGTTTTGGAGAGGGAACAGGGGGTGTGTATCATGATGTTTTGTCCTGGCTACAGTCCTCTAACACCCAGCTTCAACTGTCTGGAGCACTGGCAATTGCCAACTTCGCTAGGAATGGTGAGGAAATTGAGAATATTTCTGTGATATAAAAAGTTTATGTACTGTGCAAAAGTCTTAGGCACCATATAGTTTTTACTGTGCACTCCATAAATCTTAGGCACTCCATTGTTTTTAGTAACTTTTGTTATTGATGTTTTTTTAACTTCTGCATTATTGAGTCAGTACAAAAACATTTTATATTTCCAAACATTCCTTTTCCAAGAAAAAATTCAATGCTACACAAAAATGTTTGTATGTCAGTAACAAAAGCAACACATTACATAACAGACCACTTTTCAGTCCAAAAATATAATGAAGGTTGCTGGGTTTGCAGGCAAAAAAAGAAGTAAGTGTGACAGTCAAAGTCTCCAGAAGAGCTGTGGCAGACACTGAGTAAAACTTACCAGCTAATTACTGTTCAGTACGATGCAGAAGTCTTAGGCACATGAAAAGACTTGCTGTAAAGCAAATATGTGTTTGAAAATAATGAAGTTTCTACATAAAGGAAAACACTATAAAGTGCAGTGAAGACTAATAAACTAAAGGAAGTCAGTATTTGGTGTGCCTTTTTCTTAAACAGTGTTCCCAGGTACAGTTGTGCAGTTTTATTAGGATATTAGCTTTTAAGCTTTACTGAGCATCTTGGGGAATCTGCCACAGCTCTTCGGGAGACTTTGACTGTCACAATTCCTTTTTTTTGCCTGCAAAACCCAGCAGCCTTCATTATGTTTTTTGTCTGAAAAGTGGTCTGTTATGTAATGTGTTGCTTTTGTTACTGACACACAAACATTTTTGTGTAACATTAAATTTTTTGTTGGAAAAGTAACATTTGGAAATATAAGATCTTTTTGTACTGACTCAATAATGCAGAACTAAAAAAAAAAACCATCAATAACAAAAGTTATTAAAAACAATGGAGTGCCTAAGATTTATGGAGTGCACAGTACTGTATATGCTCTGTACATAATCTTCGAACTTCAAACACTGAAAAAAAGAAATTTTGTATTACTGCACTATAGGTAGATTTATACTATTTCATGCTGAAAATGAATTTGTTAATTTGGGGTTAAGTGTATTGCCTTCTGCAACGACATCTCCGCAGTGCAAATGTAACATTAAGTCCGATGTGAAGGCATGCCATCATTTTTCAGCTGATGGGCTAGCTGTGTGATTTCTGTCAATTCTCATATACATCTTTTTGGTGTTTGCAGTATAAATATATTGTTCCTAATAACAGTTTACATCACATTTTGGGGTTGGAGTAAAAATTGTTGTGGAAAGCACTGTGGAAAGTGCAGCTACCAAAGCCTGTCAGTGAATAGATCTGTAGAATGCTTGTAGCGAACATGTCATAATTCCAGTGGCAAGTCGTTTCCATCTCTGCTCTTCCTGACACTTACAGTGTCTCTTCTATTGCTGCTTTATCCTTCAGATAGTAATTGTGTAAAGATGATGGAACTGGGTGTTGTTCCATATATCCTGGATCTGCTGGAGCAACATGTAGATGAGGGCGATGTGTCAGTGCAGCATGCAGGACTTAGCGCTCTCAGAAATCTTGCTATACCAGGTATCAAACAATATATCACCTATGTAGATACATTTACATTTTTTTTCTGTCCATCTGGACACAAATGAACACCGTAACTCTTAAATGTTTCATAGCCAAAGTTTACTGTATATTTCATAATCCATCTGTTTTAGACTGATATTTTACTCATACTATACAAGTAGCACTTCCTCTTTAATTGTACTTTCTTGATTATTGGAAAAACTGATTAGCTGATTTTCAAGCTGCACTCTTCTGAAACTAATCGATCTAATCTCACTCACCCTGCGACCTAACCATGGGCTTAAAGACCCACTCTTTCTCATGCTGTTGTAGCATCTAATAAAGTGCGAATGCTGGAGGATGGAGTGATTCAGCGGATCAGGACTCTGCTGCGATCAGACATGCCTCCTGTCCAGTTCAAGCTGCTGGGGACTCTGCGTATGATGGTGGATGGCCAAGGTCAGGACATTACTTGAATAAAAATTGTATTGCAAGATTTTAGGGTTAAATATTAAAAAATGGTTATGAATGCATATTAAAGGAGCATTTTGCCTGCCACATTAACAAGTGTTCCTCTTCCCACAACACACTCCAGCCCACTCTGTTGAAACTGCTGATTTTGACTAAAGGGGATAACTCGTAATTTCTGACTTCCAACTAACCCAAAAACACAGAAAATACCCCGTCTCTGAATTCCTGCTTGGGAACACAGGACAGTTTAATTTAATTGAATTACTTTTTCAAAAATCAAATTTCTGTTTTTGTCGTGAAAACTCACAATGTCAGCAGATGTAAGTTGTCGACATTTAAGCCACATAAACATTTCATACACCTTCCATGCATAATAATGCATATACAAAAGCACATTAAAGCAAATAAATGCTTCTTACTTATCCTAGAGGCAATACATGTGTTCAAATTGTTATTTCAAAGGCTATAATTAGGTTCTTTTCAAAGTATATTATTACTTTCACAGGCTTGTAACAACCTCCAGAAGCACAGTAACAGACAATAGAATACATTCTGTGCACACAGACTCCGTGTCTCGCAAATTACTAGCTGTGTTCAAGTGATTATTGCACTTTGCAAAGGTGATAAATACAGTGGGAGGAGAAAAAATCTCTCACGTACATCACTCACTCACTCGTATGTACTTTCTCTCTATCTTTCTGCTGTGTGTGTGTTAGATGTGGCAGCTACAGTTTTGGGCAAGGATGAGATTTTACTGGCACGGGTTATGGAGTGGTGTGAAGCAAAAGACCATGCTGGTGTCAGAGGCGAGGCAAATCGACTTTTAGCAGCATTTATCAGACACAGCCGCTCCCCAGTTAGTCACACACACACACACACACACACACACACACACACACACACACACACACACACACACACACACACACACAC
>JAOVVH010000048.1:22629959-22642355 GCA_028566435.1 Scorpiodoras heckelii | reverse complement strand
GTAACATTCTGTTGAGGTGTGGCATCTGGCACCAAAACATTAGCAGCAGATTCCTTAAGTCCTGTAATTTGCAAGCTGGGGCCTCCATGGAGCTCACTTGTTTGTCTGCAAAAGTCCTGTAAGTTGCATGGTGGAGGGATGCTCCAAGAATCTGATTTGTTTGCCCAGTACATCCCACAGAAGCTTGACTGGAATGAAATCTGGGGAATTTGGAGGCCAAGTCAACACCTCTTTGTCAACAACTCTTTTCATGTTCTCCAAACAATTTTGCAGTGTGGCAGGGCATGTTATCCTCTTCAAAGATTCCACTGCCATTAGGAAATACCATTAGCATGAAGGGGTGTACTTGGTCTGCAACAATGTTTGGGTAGGTGGTATATATGAAAGTAACAACCACATGAATGCAAGGACCAAAGGTTTCCTAGCAGAACATTTCCCAGAGCATCACACTGCCTCCACTGACTTCCCCTCTTCCCATAGTTCATCAGGCTTTAATATGTGATCATATGTACGTGATTTGCACCCAAATCTTTCTGCACTTTGAATTGATAGTATGTGTTTTATGTCCTTTCCCAAATGAATTAAAAAAATCACTTAACTCAAATTATACAGAAATGTTTTCTTACCGGTGACTGAAGACTGTTACCTTCATGTAATTGTGTGTATTTTGTGAGTATGGGGGATTGAGGGAGGGCTGAATGTAGCATATGGTCACTCTCTGTGGGACGATAGGAAAATGGGCCACAGGCCCAGGGTCAGTTTCCTGTGCTTTCAGTATACAAAACCTGTACAGCACAGCCTGTATCAAAATAATACATACATTTTTTATTATCACTGAAGGAATGTGAACCTACAGTAAATATTACATTGCTACTGTTTGTGTTCAGGATGTTCTGGGTGCTGTAATTTCTCACTCTGGGAAGCAGCTGGACTGGTTATGCCACTCTGTCTCATAACTGTTTCAATTTTTCCTACACACACACTCGTAGATTTTTACTGGTAAGTAAATTAAATAAAGAATGATCCTGAATTTGGTCACATATGGTTCCATTATGCTCCAGGATACTGATCAATCATCATTTTATCATGAGTCTAAACTTGTAAATTCAAACAAGCAAACTCAAACTAAAATAAAATAATAGAAGTGAATGAAGAATAAAAGAAAAAGAAATGTCTTTTTATTTATTGTAAATAATATACTTTCTATTTACTGTTTAATATGCTTTTTAAATTGTTATTTAATTAACCAAACATCTACAGTAAATAAAAATATCCCTTTTAATCTGATTTGCCATCCAAAAGGCACTTTAGTTAATGACCTTATTAATTCCTTGTTACAATAAGTGGACCACAGGTGGACTAAACATGCAAACTGTCTCTACAGGTGCTTGTGAAATAACCCACCTGTACAGGTAAGATTGTGCACATACTCACATGGCTGTGTGGGTGTGGCTACACTATGTCATGTGAAAAAGGCTCTGAGAAAATCCTTGCTGGAGGTGAAAGAGAGAGAGAGAGAGAGAGAGAGAGAGAGAGAGGAACATTACCCTTTGGAACGGACGACACTCACCTGTTTGACGGAGTGCCATGTAGACTGAAAGGTGCAGTGATTTTGAAACAGGCATACTGTACACACTGTAGAGCTCTTTCAACAGCGGTAAGGAGAAAATGTTTGCCTATATAATATGAAAACACACTGCTCCAATTATACACTTACAGTAAGTTGATATGTAGTATAGATACGAAAAATGGCGCAGTGACGTGTTCTTTCTTTGGTATGCTACTTGCTTGTTCTGTCTGGAGTGAAATTTGTCAGTGAATGTCTGAAATAGTCTACAAGCGTGAGTGTTTATTTGCCATCAGTGTCAGTGTGGCTAGAATAGAGCATTAAGGTGTAACTTTTCAGAATGATAAAAAAGAAAAAGTACTGTATAATATGCTGCCTGGATATCATTATATATTTCCCACATTCAGTGTGAGAATCAGAATATGTATGGGTTAAAGAACACAGGGCACCGATATAATTTATATCCTCATTCTTTTATACAGTATATCACAGTACTTTCAAAGGCTTCACATTTTACCTTAGCACTGTTATATCTCAGTAAACACAGCAGATCATAAATTGTTTTATTAGACACAGTGTGATGCAATAATTTAGTTATACAGTACCATTGACATTCTCTGATTTGGCCTCTATACATTTAAAACCTACTAGTAATTCAGCCAGAAATTTCAGAAAGAATGGTTAGCTCAAACACTGATGTTTGAAAAATGGAAGGAAGCAGTAAGAAAATGGTCCTCTGCAAATTCATAAATATATACTGTGTAAACTTATGGACACAGCAAGATCCTGCAGCCACATTTACATTTACACTTAATAAGTTACTTAAGACCCTGTTTAGTTAACTTTTTTTTGGCAACTTTTATAACTTGTTTGGTTATTTTAGTCCAAAGATGCATGTGAGTTACTGGCATTGGAGACACCAACTTAGGCAGATGTAGGAGTAGGAGAATACTTTCCTGACCTCGAGAGCCATGTTACAAGCTCTGTTCTTTTTCTCACAGCACAGTTTTTATTTGGATGTTTGCTATTTATGTATTCCTATTCAGCAATGTCAATTCGGCTCTTAACGTGAAGTTATCCAATGGTTATTTATTTAGTGCTGGATACATTTATAACATCTTTTATTTATTTTCTTCGTCCTTTATTTAGCCAGAAAGGTCTCACTGAGATACAATATCTCTTCTGCCAGGGAGACAGGAAAAAATCTATAAAAGCACAAACGGACATATAACACCATAAAAACATACTAAAACACGTCAAACACACAAAACATACAGGGGCTAAAAACAGTCATGGAAAGTAATCGAACATGTTAAAAAACATTGTTCTGATTCAAAAATAATTTCCATCTCTGTTTGGTAATAGGTGGTTAGATCACTCTTGGCTTAAAAAGAAAGCAGGATGGAGACAGATAACTCTCTAATAGCTTAAGCCACAAACACGCTATTCCAACAACACAACTTCCTCTTCCTTCATCAGATAACTTCTTGAACCAGTCACAAGGTAGAATGAATATTCAAGATAATTAACAAGGAATAATAATTTCCCAAAATGTTTCAGATTATTATGCTGCTACAATGAAATCTTTAAACATGCAAATTATAATGTTTTAAAACTATTAAAATATTTAGTCCATCAGCTCAAATTCAACTCTTACATAAGGTACAAAGATGTGTATTGCACCAGTTACAAACAGCAAAGCAGCATGATGCACTACTTCCAGTTTTTTCAAAAAGAGATAAGGATGTATGCAAAAAAAATTACATCACCATTGTCTAATGCTCACAGAGAGGTACTTTTTCTAGCAGTAAAAGGAAAACATTTTTAAATGCAAATAAAAACCTAACTTTGATCTGTTTTTATTTTTTTTCTTTTAGGAGGCTACCAATATGGACGTCAAAGGTCAACTTGCCATAAAGCCAGATGCCAAGGTATTTATAAGTGGTAACCCTCTCTAGAAGAGTGCCATCTAGTGTTAAGCTCGTACAGTCATTGAGTAATGAATGGGAACGTAAAAATAATACATTTGTTCTTTTTAGAGTTTAATACTTATTTTAATTTAACAAGAGACATTTGCAATAAGTTAAAAAACAATCTGTAAAGAATCCATTGCCACTCATATATATATATAAAATAATAGTGTTATGTGCACTAAAACCTATACATTTGGGTCTTTGTGGGAGAAGACCATGACCATCACTGTATGGGCTGTAGGTACAGACCTTCACACTCATATAGCCCAGTGAGATAATTTACTGAAATCCAATAGTTTATTGTAAATGCTGTATCATCTGAATGGAGCATTGTTGTAGTGCATGAGGAAATAATCCACAAGGAAGCACCTGATACACTGTTATCCTCTGTCCTATCTACCACTGAGGCTAACAGTGGGAAGGTAGTGCAGGTAGAGCAGCCAGGCTATCTACTGCAGGGAACAAATTGTGGTAGAGAAGCCATTTTCAAAATGTAGACTAAACAAAAATGATAAAACACAGGTATAATGACAACATTAACACAAATGTGCTGCCATCTTGTAAAGTTTGTGAAATGCAGTACAGCGTGATCCAATGCAGTGTACATTCAGCTGTTCTGAACCCTGCAGAAGACTAGAGGATAAAATATGGTAGGCTACAGCATCAAAATGCCAGATACACATTGCAGCATTTGAAACAAATCACAAGGCAAAAATGATCTATAATGTTCACATATAACAATTAGCTGTATTAAAATCCATATATAAAGTTTATATTGATATTGGTTTCACCACAGGCAGAGGTGGCTGATATTCTTCTGTGATTTCTTCAGCAGAGCTATCAAGGGTATAAAGACAGCAATTCAGAACAATCTAGAGTGCTATCAGGCTCTAAACAGACAGTATGAATTGGATGAGTATCCCTAAACACATTGCAGAGACAGATACTTGACAGATACTTCAATTGGTTTAGTACTCAGAGTCTTGCCATCAGAGACACAGGTGGAGAAGGAGCGCTGTCAGGAGAGGAGAGACTGTGTGCTTATTGAATGACAGAGACTGAGATGCACTTCTTGATCTACTAAGTAAAATCCAAAATCAAGTAAATTTTTGCGTTTGGATCTTAAACCCTGATTAAAAAATTCAGCCCCATGACTTCCTTTGCAAAAACGAAAGCTTTACCCTGGGAAAGATTATCAAAACATGCAAAAGATGTATCAGTCATATACTTCATTAATGTTGTTACTGCTGTTGTTTTAACTATTATGGCTATGACTATACTATATTAGTATTATCATTGACATATTGCATGTTATTATTAATACAAGTATTGTTATTATTGATATCTGCTTTTAGGAATATTATGAATTGACAATTTCTGTTGTTTTTCATATTACTGTTGATGGTATTGTGTCAGTGATGCTTCAGCAGCAATGTATCATATACAGTTATGGATGTAAAGATGGCTAAACTGAAAAGTGAGCTTAACTGACGGGCAAATCTAAAGGCAGTAATACCGCATGTTATGTAGTTAGCGTGAATAATCAGCTGTAGAATAGAAACATTATCAGAAATGCACCTTATTTATAGCTACAATATTGTATTATAACCTTTTACACTTGGGATCAAATGAACAGAATCGGATGACCACATGTAACATGTGCAGAATTCGTTTGCATATGGCATTTTGCATATCTGCAACAGTCCAAATCGTATCTTCTGCCATGCATTTTCTTTTAAGATTTAATTCAGACGAGTTTATAAGCTATTTTGCAATGTTAATGTCGAAGATGATTAATCACTAACAGGAACAAGATCAGAACTTTTCAGTTATGACACAAATAATGCACCAAAGCTATACAGTTTCTGTTCATTCGTAATAGGTGTATAGTAACAAATATTATGGGTTCTGTCCAAATGTCCATATCAAGAATGTGTGACTGCAGTTGAACCATTCACTTTTTTGTGTCTTTTATGCAGGACTCCCCTGTTATAAAGGATTCAAAATGTCTGTGATTACATGCCAAGTGTGAGTGGATACTATTTATATACAGTATTTTTAAAGCTCGTTCTTGCAGAGAGGCAAAAAAAGAGTCAAAACAGGAATCAGCAGTCCCATTGAGCAATGATGTTGCCATAGTAACTGCGAGAGAGTGATGGTGAGAGCTGAGTGAGCTGCTAGATGTAGTGAGAGGAAATAGGCGCAAGAAGAATCCTGCAGCATCTTTGCATTCTCACATATAATGTCTCTCTCTCTCTCTCTCTCTCACACACACACACACACGCACACACACACACACACACACACACACACACACACACACACACACACACACACAAACGCCATCTTAATCCCTGTGTGGGCGCAGGATTTAAAGGCCTGCAAATGAGGCAGGCTTGCAATCAGATGAAAGACGAGATTATCCCAAGGATCCCTTCATCTTTCCCACTGCTGGAGATGCATTAGAAGAGCTGGAGGAGGAGGACAAGGAGGAGATTCTGGGCCAGGAGGGGTGGGCTCAGACCGAGTGACTAAGTGAACGAGGGGAGGAGGGGTTCACCTGTGGATGTGTATGAGGAAAGAGACACCGCTGTTGTTGCCTGTTCCCTTTCAAGGTCCTGCACAGACACTGGGATGACTGCACGCCGACATTAGGGAAAGGAAGATAAGCCAGGGAGACAGAGAGGGCTGGGAAGGACCGGGGAAACTGCAGTGCAGAGAGAAAGAGAAGAGAGTCTGCTGAAGAGATTTAAGAGATATAAATTCCATCTGCAACTCTCATCACAGGGTAAGGATTATTTATTATAAGTGCACTGTGTCATAAAATTCTGCAAATGGTTAATTGAAAAACTGACTGTCTGTTACCTCTTTGGTTGTGGTTTCTGTGCAAGGAACCGTTATATATCTTTTGTATGAATAATGTATGCGCAGGCTCTGAGTGAGTATATTCTACAGACCTTGCCATGCCCTTTAGAGATAAATAATACAATTGCTGTCATCAGATATGTGTGTAAATGAGGTTTTGCATGATCATCCCAAACAGCTGAAGCAATCAAATTGACAGACCCATCAAAATCGACTAAATTAGCTTACTGACCTCAAAAACACTTTGCGCACTAAAGTCAGTTGATTTTCACTGAGTAACTGTTCCACTTGAGGCCATGCAGACTGTTAATCACAGAGAGTGTGACCGTAAATGGAACCAGGCTCTTGTGTGTTGGCTGGTGTGTGATGAACGTTTGCTGGTGTGTGTTGAACGTTTTTTGAAGAAAACTGTAACAATTAAGGAGCCCCTATTGATTTGCTACTATGTTTTATTCAATCTCTCTCAGTTCATAAATTCGGTATGACTTATAAGTTTAAGGTTGTCTTAGACTGTTTCTCTACATATAGCATAGAAATATCTGTAATTGTGTCTTGTTCTTATCGTACACATTATAATGTAATGTGGTAGCATATAATTACAGTGGTGCAGTCACAGTGGGCTGTTGCCTCACAGCAAGAAGGGCTTGGGTTCGATTCCTAGGCTGGCATCTGCACTCTGTTTTCTTATTAATGAGTTTCTCACTGTATGCAGTATGAATGTGTGTAGTGTTTCTCACACAGTGCTGGTATTATGAGCTTTGCATGAGTATTTGATGATTTAGATAAAGTATTAAAAATATGGGTAACCAGTAACAGATACTATTATTCCATCTTGTTTCAGTTTTCCATGGCAGAGACTGGGTGCCCCGTG
The DNA here is from genome assembly GCA_028566435.1 of Scorpiodoras heckelii. Lineage (NCBI taxonomy): Eukaryota > Metazoa > Chordata > Actinopteri > Siluriformes > Doradidae > Scorpiodoras > Scorpiodoras heckelii. The sequence goes on along the minus strand of JAOVVH010000048.1, from coordinate 22,635,079 downwards.
CCTGAACTGTTCCCACCTGGGAGCAACATCCCATCCAAACCTACTGTCACTAATGACATTATTATTCCACTTTCTGCTGAACTAAAGGACATCATGCCTGAGGAGCTACAGAAGAGTTCTAATGAAGTACCATGCTCAGAAAATATCCTGGAAGATAGACTGCATATAAAAGAAAAAGACAAATGCCTTCACAGTGCCCCATGTCCTCACAGTATTGCAGCAGTCAAAATACCTGATGAAGCAAGTGCCAAGATGGCATCTGGTGTGAACCATCAGAATGAACAGGTGTCACTGGTCCTCACAGAGAAAGCTTCCTCATTACACAGAGACCCAGGGGAAGAGAACCTGTCTTCAACAATGCAATATTTTCAGAGGAGCCACTCAGATAACCTTCAAATACAGCAAAAGAACCATATCCATCCTCTTGACCGTGATACAATTGAGCCTACTTCTCCGAATAGAAACCAAGAAGCATCCATTCTGTTCTTAGTTTGCAAGGAGGCCAAGCATACACAGCAAAGCAGTAGTGTCACCACCTTCTGCAGAGCAGCAAGCAGCCCAAGCCACCCAAGCTCTGTTCAGGTTTGCACTTCTGGCTGTGCTCAGGTACCAGGACAGCTTGTCAGGGACATTAAACCCTCTAGGTTTGAAGCAGCTGCTTGCTGCAGCCCATACCATCATGGAGCTGTTGAGGACACGTTCCCTGCCTACTGTCATCCCCAGCCAATACCTGCTCCTGCCCAACTTGTACCACGATTAATGAAAATGGAGGTAGACTGCAAGGAGCAGAAAGCAACACCAACCTTATTATCTCTTCCCCCACTAGTTTCCTCCATCAGTGAGACAAGATTAGATTCTAAAAGACTGGTCCAATGCTGCAGCCTGGACTGTAAGTGGCCTGGTCATTTGCTCCAGGCTGGAAGTCAGAAGCAAGCAGTCAAAGAGGTTAGAAACATGAGAGATACAGGGACTATGACCTCCTACAGGGAGATGAAGGACATAGGGGTGCAAGTGGGTCAGGAATCAGAAAGATCATCTCAACATGTCTTCCCAAAGGTGTGTCTGATGGACGACAAGGAAAATGGAAATGACAAGCTTAAAGGGCACCAGAAAACTCCGGTAAATGATGTCAAGTGGGACTCAGAAGGAATGACATGGGAGGTCTATGGTGCCTCTGTGGATCCTGAGGAACTGGGTGTGGCTATTCAAAGGCATTTGGAGCTGCAGATCAAGGAGACTGCAGGAAGAGCAGCAAGGTTCTCACAGCAGAACACGGCCAAATCACAGCTGGGAAATGAGAAAAGGGAGAGTAAGAGGAGGAGGGGAGTAATGGCAGCTCTTCGTCCTTCAGTCTGTTGTAGTCGCACCTCTACTTCAGTGGACTAACTACCAAAACTACCTGTTTTTTTATTTTTTATTTTTAGGCATCATAGATTTCTCAGAACTTGTAGATTATATTTCAATAAGGTTATATTTGAAGTACAACACTGGATGAGAGAGAACATATGCCCAAGTCTTCCTTTTAGTTTCAGAACCTCGTGCATTGATTAGGAAAATTTAGAATGACCTTAAGGGCTATCTGTTTGGTATGCAATTCCACCTGTTTTTCTGTCTATCAGTGGAGTCACTTTATCACTTTATTTCTTACTGCAGTACAAAAAGTGTCCTGTCACTTAAGTTCTTAAGCAGCAGAGTAAAAGCAATCAGGATGGCAACAGATCAGACAGAAAGCACAAATACAGCTGTGAGTCCATGTGACACCTCTCGACTCCCCACTAAACGTAGATCCCTGAGCTACAGTCAAGGCATTTAATTAGTTAAAGTTCAAGTCCCAGAACTGGCAGCGGTTGAAAAGAGTGACCTTGTATTTGGGGATACCAATTCCACATCCTGTCAAAGAATGAGCTCCAAGGACCTAGCTCCAGGGGTACCCGAGAAACTGAGCTTTGACCCTGTGCTTCCTTACATGTTTGACAAGGAGCATGCTAAAAGAAAAACCCTATGTAGCAATACAGTGGCCAGCAAAGAGTCTCTTCTGTTCCACAGTGTTCTTAGAAATGTCTGCAGCAAGCCATACACATTAAGTATGTCGCCGAATAGCCAGAATAGCCAAGAAATAATAAATAACAACCACTAAAGACTTGAAATAATAAGGTTTTAAGAGTAACCAGGGGTCAAAGCAAGAACGCATCATCTGATTTGACTGAAACACATCTGAAATCAAACTACCCTACACTATCATGCTGGAAATCTGCTGCTTGTTTGTTCTTAGCATCTTGGAGAACTTGGTGCAGTTCTTCTGCACACATTGGCTCTCACCTTTTTTTTATTATTAAACACTGTTTAAAAAAACGCACAGCACTGCAGAATAAATATCTAATGGAATAACATACGAAATTAATATATTAATGTTACTTAAAACATAGCTTACACTGAACTAAATGTTAGGTTTCTGGAAGCCCTATAAATGAGGTAAAAAAAAAAGTCCTTTAATATTCTTTGAATAGTTGAGGTGACACTAATATAGAGGAAATCAGAGGAGATCAGTCTAGACTCTATTAACATTCAAATAGAAAATCCTAAGCTAAAATTATATGCAAAATGTGTCAATGCAGAGATGAACAGACATGCATAATACATAACATTTTTATTTTGCACAAAAGTATGCTTGCTCATTATGGTTGCATCCTTTTCAGTGACCTCAGGTTAATTGCTTTTGTCAGCCAATTATAGTACAGTATATGCATATGTATATATAAAATACTCCATCTAGTCAGAGACAGCTCTATCTATGACTATGCTCTAACACTCATCCATCTGTCAAACAATATGAGCAAATTGTACTAATATTCACAACAAAAATTTCAGTGGTTAAATTGCAGATGGAGAGACTGGTACAAAAAGAAAAGCTTCCTTAAAACTTCCATAAAACTTAAACATTTCTGTGCTGTCTTTACAAAATGAGATCAGTTAGTGTATTGTGTGTAGCACACTGCTGAGAGGCTGCATAAGAGCCGAATTGTTGCAAGATCTACTAGTCTAAATGTCTTTCTGTCCTTCATTTTGTCTGTGATTATGATGGTATGACAATGTTTCAAAGAGTAGCACTCTGATTAATCATATTTTGGATGTTAGTACATTACATACAGTATATAACACTTAACAGCAATATAATATGGATGAAAATGAAAATTAAAAAAAACAAAAAACTGAAAGACTAACACAGCTGACATATTAGAAATATAACTGATGAGCATCAATCAGACACATTTGAAGAAAATTCTCTTGCTCTTATTTTAACATATTTAAGAAATGCGAGTATGAATATTTCACATTATGCATATTAATTGGACACAAATTGCTAAATGATTTATTATTTATTATTATTTAAACCATTTATTACTAGAGCATAACTAATAGTGAATACTGATAATACTCGGATCCATAGCATCACCATAATCTTGGTAGGATGGATGTTGTCTGAAAAGTTTAAGTCCCATATTTGAAATGTCTATGACTTCACATTTTGGGATGCAGAAATGTGATCATTTTTATCAGTGTAATTGTATAATAATCATGTTTAGGATAAATCCATATTCTTTATTCATTTTGTAGCCAAAATAACAGTGACTTTTTTTTGTGGCAAAATTAGGTTTCATTCTTAATAAGAACCAGACACTGAAATACACAAACATATTTTTTTTGTATTAAAGACATTTTGATAAAGGTTTATATAAATACTGAACTTACAGTAATGTCTGTGCATGAATTTGAGTTAATGCTCATGTATACATTTATTTCCTATCCAAAATGCATTTGTACTAACTAGTTTTTAATTAAAATTTTGCTTTCACTTAAAATTCCCTTAACAAGTATATTTTGTTTTGAACTTAGTAGTGCTCAGCCAGTGGCAGAAGCTGGTCACGGGTCCCTAAGCTACTCCAAGTGTGTGGGGAGCGCTGGTGTACACACAGAGACAGGCTTTACTATAAACAGCAATGCTACGTAAAAGGCATTCCCAGTGCATCTGCAAGTTAGTAGCAGATTTTAGCTTTCTAAACCAACAGGTACAAGAATTACAGCAGTACAGAACAACCTGTTTTACAGAGGCAAAATCACAGCATCATTAAAGAGACATAAATCAAAGCTCTGTGCAATACCTGAATAAAACCAAGGCATAATACACACAGCGGAAGTATATAATAACAGAAATGTAGCAGAAGCACAATCATAAATACAAACCACATTTCCATAAATGTTGGGATACTTCATACCAAACTTCGAAGAGAATAGTCAGTCAGATCAAATATAATGTTTCTCAGTGCGAGATTGCAAAGAATTTAGGACTTTCATCATCTATAGTTCATAATATCATAATATCAAGTAAAGGAAAATTCAAGTCTACAGCAAGTAGACAGTAGAAAATAGAGGGCAGTGGTAGCTCAGTGATTAAGACATTGGACTAGTGATCAGAAGGCCACGACTTCAAATCCAAGCACCATTAATCTGCCACTGTTGGGCCCCTGAGCAAGGCCCTTAACCCTCAACTACTCAGTTGTATAAACGGGATAAATGTAAGCCCCCCATTTTCCCGCTATGCTGTCAAGTAACAGTGACATATTATTTGAAATCCAAAATCAGCAACCCAGTCAGGTGCTCAATTTTTTTAATGGTTTTATGAGCCAGTAGGGCTTAATGTTTTTTTTTTTCTCTGATGGAAACTTAAATAATTAACAATAGTCTGGCCAGTCTGGGGCCCTTGCATATGTGGGGGCCCATATAGGTTGCAGCCTATTTGGTAGGTAAGCTTAAGAAAAGCATCCTGAGTGAATCTTCTTCATATATAATGAACTGTAAAGAATTTTAGATATGGTTAACACTTTCCTTCCTTAGTGGACAACTTTATATGTGCGTGTGTTTTTTTGTCACATGCATTAATTTGATGCGATGATGTTTGTGATCACTACACATTCTCTGTTTCAGTAGTTGTTGTGTCAACACACACAGACAACACTGAAGTTTTAAAAAATGAATTCTACTGGTGGGCGGCACGGTGGTGTAGTGGTTAGCACTGTCGCCTCACAGCAAGACGATCCGGGTTCGATTCCCGTTCTGTCCGG
>JAOVVH010000048.1:22524174-22536444 GCA_028566435.1 Scorpiodoras heckelii | reverse complement strand
TGTGTGTGTGTGTGTGTGTGTGTGTGTGTGTGTGTGTGTGTGTGTGTGTGTGTGTGTGTGTGTGTGTGCATATGCACAACCCACAGGGTAAAGAGTCCACATGTCTTTAAAGACATTTTTAGATGCTGATGCATTTCATCACAAATAGCCTAAACCTCATTTGACTAACATCCAGAGAGCTATATATAGTTTCTCTAAGCTTTATGGATTGTGTAAGGAATGTGTGTGTGTAGGCTAATTAATCTGCATTAGTGTTCCTGCTGCCCTGGTCTAAAATTTGTGAAAGTATGACGATGTGAAAGTGTTGGTAAAGAGATTTTGTGTGTTTATGTGTTAACGGCAAACACACAGGGCGGGGGGTTGTTCCTGTATCTCTAACTTCCTTGTGCTTTGCTTAAATCCCCTCAACTTCCATTATGTTTCTGCAACTCTGAAGCTTGACCTTGACTCAATGCACTCACTCCAGCGAGGAAGCGGATTGGATTCACACCAACAATCTAGCCTGTCGCGTGCCACAAGCACCCCCTCCACACCCGTGATCAGCATCCACATTCTTTTCTAATAGGATCTCTGTGTGTTTAAGTCTTTGTGTGTATGTGTGAAGAGAGAGAGAGAGAGAGAGTGTGTGTAAAGTGAGAGCTCTATCTGCAGTGCTGAGGCAGTAGAATGTCATTATTAGCACTATTAGCACTGTTAGATTCTTGATCACTCACAGACTCTCACACCCTGGAAGACTACTTGCTGATTCAAAATGCCTTTAAGAAAATGTACACATTTTGTGTTGTTTTCCATGAGGAAGACAGCTCAGTGCTATTGTCTTAACAGCCGAGCAGGGGGTTTTCAAAGCAGGATGGATGTGTATCGATAATTACAGTGATACTCCTTGTATTGGTATATTTGGGATTTGATGTCAAGACATGTCATTTGTAGAAAATCTGACACTTTGGTTGGGAAGCAGGGCTCAATGCTTAAGTTTCACATGAGGAATTTCGCAAATAAGTACACATTCTGTCAGTGCTTCAACCACCCCTGTCTGAGCGCTCTATAATTGTAAGGCTGAAAGATTAAACAGTAGTTAAATTTGATGCGGTTCACAACAACATGTTTTTTAAAGTAACAGTCAACAACCAAAATACAATAGTAATTTACTGTAGTGGTGAATGTGTCCATTTTATTTAGGGTCTGGTTTTTAAACTAAACACTATGCTTTTTTTTTGAACACTATATTTTGAACCGGTTTTAAAAAATAGGGACAAGGAGTAGGCAGTTTGTGCTTTTGGTCTTCTATCTGTGGCTTGTCCAGATTTGAAGACATGGAATTGCAAGAACACACTAAGGGGTAGAACAACCTAATTGCGCATAGGACACAGTTACTTTGACAGAATGCCTGATTTGTTCCTTTATTCCAAAAGAGCCAACCACATAATCAGTCACTTACTCATTTACTGTATCAGAGTCATAGTTGCTCTACACTCTACATCTGTAACCCTTAAGGATTCTTCAGTTTGACCCTCTTGGCAACCCTTCCAACTTTAGCTGTAGACCACACAACAGAAAAAGTTATAAGTAGAACCTCTACAGGAAGCTAACAATCCACAGATATATAAACTTTCCCTTATGAACCTTCATTATGCTTTAAGGTGATGAACCTTTGATAAGACTCAGAGTTCAGGTATATATGATAATTTATCATAAAATAATATATAGCTCATTGATTAAAAATACCGTCTGAATCTTTAATGATTGTACTAATTATGAATTTTGAAAACAAATATTAAAAGTTTGTCAGGGAGTCTCAAGTCCAGTCCAAGCATCCCACTGCCTTGCAAAGACTATTACCAAAACTAATCTTTTAAAAGAAAGTATTTGTAAGCTTCATACAGCTATCACTCATTAACTGGTCAATAAATTGGTAATAATTGATTTATTACTAAACTTTTATATGTTACCAAGATTTTCTGTTGTGAATGATTCAGCCAACATGAGCTATATATGGATCATTGAGTCAGAGCATTTGGCGATGAGTGAAAGACCTGTCAAACATGAATTGAGGTCAGAGTCGGGGTGGGTAAACCGCTAGCAAGGCATATTTCAAGACTAGCAGCTGCCACTCTACCACCCACGTGGCCGTGCCCATGTCCACTGTTGCAGGATATGAATATGGTTTTCCCTTCCATCCATCCACCCCCCTTTTGTCACACATGCTTTTCAGAGGTGTTTGTGCTGTGCTATCTCAATTACCCACAGTGGAGCATAAGGCCTGCATGCCAGCAGGTCATCAGTGTATCTCTGGTCTTGCTGGCTGAGCGAGAGAGAGCCAAAGCCTGGACCCACTCCAGTCACTAAGAGGGTGCTGTTTAATTACAGAGATGGGCAGTTAGAAGGAGAGTGGGTCTTAATTTGGGCTAGTGAGACAGTGAGTAAGGGTCCTTGTGTTGACTTAAATCACAGCCGGAGAATGTGGGTCAGCTTATTATTAGAGTGAATATGAGCATGCTGTCATCTAAACAAGTGCAATGATAACATTCAGCAGTTTAAACTCACTGTATGCAGTGGTGCATCTCGAGGACAGTCATTAATTTAACGCCTACAGCAGTGCTGTCTCCAAGTGTCTCTATGACCTATTTTAGCCTTGGCCTTTTTTGGCTGAAAATGTCGTGGCTACTTGGAGCTCTGCAGGTGTTGCTGCTGATGCTGTATTTAAGATCCATCCAACTCTGGCACTAAGATGATCTTCTGATAGACATACAGCTGATGTCTCTGAGCAAACAAATGACTAACATGTCATTGGAATGACCAAACCATCTCTGCAGACCGACCCCTAACCCTGAACATTCCTACGTCCAAAATAGATAGAAGACCCCCATCTTCTGTACTCTGTAATAAAAGAGATTAAAGGCTGATAGCACATAGACTAATGGCAGCCTTCACTCAACATTCCTCCACTTTGGCTTGCCAGCTTGTAACATACAGGGAGCTGTAATTATACTTCAGGCTAGGCGCTTCCTTTCGAGGCCTGAGGGCTAGAGAGTTCTGAGTCTTCAGAGACAGGCAGGGTGGAGCAACTATTCTTCTCATTTCAGCCTCATCTGTTATTCTCTCTTTCTTTATTTTTTCCCTCCCCTGCTGTCCACCTATCCTTCTGTTTTCAGCCCCCATGTTGTCTTTGGCACCACGTGCCGAAGATGAAATGAGAGGGCTGAAAAACACGAAGAGGACGTTAAAACAGCTGGAAGAACTCTCCAAGTTCTTCTGGCAGCCGCTGAATAGCAGCTCTACTGTTATTGCGGTTAGTGTGTCGACTGAGTGGGAAAGTGTTTGCTGCAGTGGCAAAAAAGTATCAGGTTGCTTTTGTTGTTGCTTTAGCTCTTGTTGTGCGCACATGCTCAACTACTTCTGTCCATCTTACACTTGTGTGTAACTACTTCCACTTTGTTCTTTTGCAAAAATCCTACACACAAAGCCTATTAAGCATAGTCAAGCAATGTGGCATGCATGAAATAATTTATTGGAATAATTTACTGCAGAGTTTTTCTTTTTACCAAAAATCACACGCCCCCTTAATTTTCTTCAAGTCTCAAATAAGCAGGCATTTTTATTTTTTTATGCTACTAAACCGTCATAAACAATAAACCATAAGCAGTATTTTCTGTTATTCAGCAATTCAGCACAATTTACTAATACCACTTAATAGCATAACTGTTAACTATTTAAAAGGAATCCAAAGCATAGAAGATGTATAATTCAGCATATAAATGTCATCTTTATGTTAGCTTAAAAAACTATGCATAGTGTATGTTGGCAGAATATCTTGTATCCCAATAATTTCCAGCTTTATTTTTTTTTTACCTGTGTATTTATCTTCTTAAGATGAACCTCTCAGTTGTTCCTGCAGAAGTAGTGGCTTGTCTTGTGAAATTGTATTGTCCCAAAATACTTCTGTGTAGTGTAGTCTACAGTGGTTTTCTCTTCCCTTACTCTGTCTTTCTGCCTCTTAGCTCTGGATGTCCATTCCTCATAGGCAGGAGGTCTGCCGGACAGCTGTTTAGGAATTCCTCTGCGTAACTGTGTGCGGCTTCTCTCTTCTTCGTTCTGCTTGAGGAGAAATCTCCTCCTCCTCCTTCCTGCTCTCCCCTCCTGCAGCACCTGTCTCTGTCTCTCTCTCTCTCTCTCTCTCTCTCTCTCTCTCTCTCACTCACACACACACACACACACACACACACACACACACACACACTCGGCAGTCCCTTTGCCTCTACTTCTGTGCTTTCTCAGCTTGGTAGAATTGCTACATTCAGAATGGACAGTTACATTATGAGAAGCTGCGTGGAGCGAGTGTGAAGCTGGCTACAGATGAAGTCTAGCAGTGAGATGCTGGATCTCAACCACCCTGTTTCACTCGCTCTGTCTGTCCTTGTTTTTCTTATGTAGTCTCTACCCTCCCTTTGGCTTGTCTTGTTACTCTATCCTCCTCACCCTTTTGCATTAAGAATCATAAAAAATCCTCACTGTAAATCTAACAGAAATCACACACTCCCTTGCTGTATGATGTATGTGCTTTGTGTACTTTCTCATTCACTATCAGTCACTCTCTCTGTCTTGTTTCCCTCCCAAAATACACATTCAGATACGCACCAATGCTCTTTGGACAATTTCCTCCCATTCCTGCTGTCATATTCTCCAGATTTTCCCTTTTTTATGATTAATCTAGATTAATCTCACACTCACTCACTCGCACACACATACAGAGAGAGAGAGAGAGAGAGAGAGAGAGAGAGAGAGAGAGAGAGAGAGAGAGAGAGAGAGCACATGACAATAAGAACAACAAGGCCCATTTAAAGCATGTGTAAGCCTTACTAGTCTCATTACAACAGAAAACATTTGTTTTCATTGAATTGCCCTTCAGACAACATGCACGACAGCACACCACAAGGCTGCTCTTGTGGGAATTGCTTTAGGGTTTACAGCCTCCTCTCTACTGTGGTTTTTCCTTAAAGGACAAGTATGTTTACAGTGCCTGTGTGCTGTAAACATCTTTTCCTGAGAACTCTAAAGAAAAATGCACACCAGGTTTCACTGAAACCTCATCACTTTACACATTTCCCCCAATTGCAGGTTTCCTTGGCAACAATCGCTGCTCTGCAGTGATGCCGCAACACGAGGAAGAGAGAAGAGAGATGAAAATGCCCCTGTCTATCTATGAGTCTGAACCTGTGTGTGTGTGTTTGTGTGTGTGTGTGCACATCAGAAGCACAGCGTGTGTATAAGCAAGTGGTTGTTTAAGAACAGGTACTTTCTGGCATGTTCTTGCAGGTTTGTGTAATGTTCTGTGCTTGCAACTTCAGCATTTGACAATAATTAAAAACATATAAATTTCTTCTTGCCTTCAACTCGACTCCATGCACAGATGCTCCATAATCTATTTATCGGCTGCTCTGCAACACATTTAGAAGAGGCTGACTGTGTTTCTTCAGGGCTGGATGTTCTGACTGGTGGGCTAAAGTTGAGCCACCCACTAATTAAGTGAAACAGGCAACGTTTGGTAACATCTAAACAGCTTTCTGAATGGGAGCGTTTTGGCCTTGGGGGTGGATGTGCAAAGAGTGATCTCATTGAGGCAGGCATGTGGAAAGCACATGGTTTTGAATAGAATACAGTGCAGTGCCTTGAAGAGTACAAGTAATATGTTTAAGGCTTTCCGCTACACACCCAGACAACATGTCCCAGCGAAAAAGCTCCTCTTCTGTTTGACATATATGTATAAACTATCTGGTGGAAACATGTTGCCCTGACTGTTTTACTGCTTCTACATAAACCATTTAGTACAGTTTTCATTCAGGCTGTGAAACTCTTCAACAGGAGCAATGCTAACAGATATACAATAAAATACTGTTCAAACTTGTGAACCACAGCCAGGAATGTCTCTGTCATCCGAGGCTGAAACTGTGTGTTTTCGTCTCTTAAAATGTCATGTTCTCAAAATGTGGCCTCAGGCATCACTACATTTTTCCAAGTTTCTAATAAGTTTGTTTTTGGTTGAACAGCAGGAACAATTGGACTTTGTGCAGCCTGCCTTCCCAGAATGCAATGTGCTGGTTAACTGGAGCCACTGAAGTCAGAACACTGAATGTCAGTAGACACTAAAATCCAAAGAGGCTGTCTGTCTTTTCTGGAATTATTTCAGATGCATTTTAGGTATATGCTACAGAGTTAGATTTATTCTGACAATAAAGTCAAGACTTTCACATAGTAAGACTGGTATTACATAAAAGCAGTGCATAACAGCAGTAATGAGTTTGCCTTTCTTTTGATCTTTTCATGTAAGAATTTATGCAAATTCTTAGACTGTCAGTATCTGTTTAATTAGCACTTCCTCTGTCAAAGCATTTTAGAAACTAAAGCAGTAGTGAGATTTGTCTGATGCTCTCCTGAAACATAAGGGCTGAATTTAGTCATGAATGTTCATATTCATTGTAGGTATTTGCATTTTTTTTTAAACTTTACATAACAGTTTATATAAAGAGTTCTGTTCATCAGGCTACAGGATATTTCCATAGTCCCTTCATGACACTTGTCATTAATCTACATAAGCACTTACAAAGGTTAATTTGTCAAGTCCAAAAACAGGACTAGCCAAGAACAAGTCCAGATTGAGTCCATATAAAATGAGACTGAACAAAAATCAAGGCTGAAAGCCATCAAATCATTTTTGAGGCCAAGTCTTTACTTATTACTTTAGTCACATTTTATATATGCCAGACCAAATTTACAAATTGTCTCCAAAATAATTCCGAATTCACAGAATCATTCTGGACAATAGGTTTAGGTATATAATTGGGTTTCCACTAGAAGACAACACTAACATTTTTACAAACTCTTGTTCAAGACCATATTTAGCAAGACAAGCAGACAAGACTGAGACAAGTCCAAGTACAAATGTAAATACAAGTCCAAGTCAAAACAGAAAACCAACAGCCAAACTTGACTGCAAGACTGGACTCAAGTCTTAAAGCCTTCGCTGATTCCAGTGACGACTTAATCTCTGCCTTTGTCAACTTTGATTTCAAGTTAAAACAGAATAAAACCTACATCGAGTGGGATTGACTGGAAAAATCTAAGAATGATGCGCACAAAAATTGCTCTACAATTTTTCCCTCTTAATGGTAATAACAACATGAATTCCTGCTGTATAACACTGTATACAAGATACTCTTGCTGAGCTTACTCTTGCTGGACAACTTAAAGAAACTCCGTTAATTTACATCTGATGTGGGCAGCCTTCCATGATGTCTAGGACTGTTTGCCATAGACAGTTTTGGACTTTATCAGTCAAATCTCAATCACTGAACAGGTTATAACTTCAACCGTGTAGATTTCAAGTTAAAACTTTTAGCAGTTTACTGGTTACAATTTTTACCTATTTAATTATTTTTACTATATAGCACTCAGTTAAAAAAAAGGATTATTTAATATCATACTGTCCCGTGTCACCCAAATGAGGATGGGTTCGATTTTGAGTCTGGTTCCTAACAAGGATTCTTACTCTTAACTTCTGAGGGTGTTTTTCCTTGCCACCGTTGCCATCGGCTTGTCATTTGGGATAACAGTAAAGGATAAAATCTATTAATTATGTCTGGATTTTTTGTCCTTTAAAGATGCTTTGGGACAATGTCCATTGTTAAAAGCACTTTAGAAATGAAATTGAATTGAATTGAATTGAATTGTATACCACTGCTTATGCACGTCTCATGTAGCTCTGTGAATCCTTAAAAAGTTAAAAATCCTTACAAGTTGATTTACTCCTGCACTAGAACAAATTAAAATACACATTCAAGAAATTATTGTGAAATGTTCTTTTGTGATGTGAATACCTACATAGGTACAAGCAACTGTAAAGCTATTAGTAAAAGAAGAAATTATACTGTATTTCCACCATTTATATTATAACTATATTTCACATCGTATTTTTAATAAAAATATTTAGCTGATCATCAGACTGACAGAGAATTATTTCAAATATCAGTGTAGAAAATATGGTACTCTCTCAGTCTCTGCTAATTTTGAATTTCTCCATCTAAAAATCCAAATTTAGTGACATGATTTACACATGCTGTTGAACCACCAGAGGCACCACCGTGTGACTGTGTCTGACAGGGCAGGTGTCATCTTGTTAGCACGGGAATTTTTAAACTCACACAAAGTTTGTAGCAAATTGAGTCAGAAGAAATAAAGTGTCCCCACTGTCTGTGGTACCTACAGCTTTTAATTAATGTGGTGAAGTGTACGGCTATAAACAGCCCTTGAAACGTCCATGCATTTTTTGCTGATTAATTATTTAATATCCTTGTGTAAAATATTCTCTCTGTCAATTTTTGCTTTTCGTAAATCCAATTTAGAATCTTCTTCCTCAATCACTGAAAGTGCCAGCTGTGCTTATCACCAGAGCTTCTTCGAAACGCACTCCCTTAATGCACAGATAAATTTCCATCTGACAGCAGGCATGAGCGCAGTGCTTTCTTGATCCACTTAGGAAATGCACCTAAATTAACCCAGGCTGATGGACTGTGCACTTTGGGTCTCCTTGACGTGAATGAAATAGGCTGCACTTGGTTAGTCATAATAAAAGAAGACAAATTAAAAACAGTGAAGAGCCACTCTATATAAAAATATATATGATGACTTGAAATCTGATGTACTTAGGCAAAAGGAAAAAGACCAATTATGGAGGGAGTGAACTTCTCAGAAGAATTCTGGTAACCTCTTCCACAGACCCCTCTGTCTTTTAATCAAATTGCGGTTTGCCCAAAGAACCAGCGTCACAGCTACCCTGGAGGACAGCTGCAGAACACAGCTATTTATTTGCTGAAAACAGGCAGCACACTTGGCCCTTATTACAGAGTGAAAATGGCACAGGCCAGAAGAGCCACAGAAAAGAAGTCACACTGAGGCCAACCCAAAGGATTGACTCAAGCCAATTTATACTTATACTGTGTACAAAGGCAAATAGTTGGCATGAAGTTCCAGTTTAGTACAATATACACTCATATTCAAGCACAGTGCATGCAAACATTGATTGTAGGTTACATTTAGATATATATTCTTCCACACCAATCTTGATAAATAATGTTTTCAGGGACCTCAGGGAGGCATCAATCAAGCTGGAACATGTTTGGGCCCCTTAGTTCCAGAGAAGGGAAATTGTAATGCTACAAAATATACTGAAATCCTATACAGTTGTGTGCTTCCTTCGTGGCAACAGTTTGTGGAAGGTCCATGTATGGGTGTGGTGGTCAAGCCAAACCTTTGGCCATACAGTGTATATCTTGTTAATGCACTGAAGGTGTTATAGAAGTGTTAGTTTTAGCCTTGAGACAAGCATGGGACCTCACCCTAAAATGCAGCAACAGAAACCTTAACTCATGTGAGATATGTAAGAAATCAGTAGCAGATGTGAAATGTTCCATTATGGCAGTAAAAGTCAAGGTCTCTGTTTCTTTAAGAAGAGAAGCAGCGGTGTTTCAATGATTCATTGCTAGGGAGTTAAATGGAGATGAGTAGCATGATAGCATCCTGTTTATTCCTGAATCATGCCATCTTGGCTTACGCACATTTATAATTGGATTAGACTAGACTTCTCATTAGATTTCTGATTAGACTGTCCAATGAGCAGATACAGTGCCTACATACAGACAGTAATTATTACTGGAGAAAGATAGCAATGCCGACGTATATTAGGGAGAGTCTGAGAGGGGTGGAACAGTCAAGAAGATGAATATTGAAATTGTAATGTGACAGGTGTACCTACCTAATGGACTATCACACATATGCCTTGTCAAATGAAGTGCTTTACATCATCTTACTGGTATTAACCATTTAGAGGACTATTACAATCCAGTTAAAGTGGGATGATAAACACCTACCCATTTATTGTGTGTTTACATTATATTTATGAATTTAGGAAGATTTTAGGAATATTTAACTCATGGCAATTGTTTATTTTTAAAAATGAATGAGTCACAGAGAAAATAAACCATTGCGGCTACCTAAGGATCCCAAGCATGGAGTGGCATCATGGATACTCCAGCCTGCATCACCTTAAGCAAATTCTCAAAGCAAATGTTGTATGTTCCCACCAAATAATTAACTTGAAATCATGTATTAAGTGTGACATTTCCACAACATATTAACATGTGAGTTCAAGTAACACAATATACTAATTCATGGCCACAAGATTCTCAGCTTGTGGCCTCACTATATTATCTTCTGTTAGGCCACATCAACATGCCCTATAAAAGCTATGTAGAAATACACTTTTTTTAACTCATCCAACATTTCAGTGTACTTTAGTTTAAAATGTTTTGTTGCGTGTCATCTTGTAACCCAGAATGAAACATTTAGCATGATAAAATTTGTAGGACATGCTGGGGACTGTAAACTAAAGTGTTACCATTTCCACCACCGTAATTCAAATGGAATGAATAAGTATCCCAGTAGATTTTATCAATGTATGCTTAATTATTTATTTGTAGAAAGACCCCTCAAGGGGACATTATCTGTCACTCCCTTTTGGGAATCCGGAAGATCCTCCTCTTCTTATCAATATGGTCAGTAAATAGCATTCCTCAGACCAAGAGATTAGTTTAAGAAATATCAGCTGACCTGTGGACTTTTAAAACATGTGTCTAGACTTTCATACTGCATTATACTGTATGTATTCACTGACATAAAGACTATGCTTTGGTGATAGAATACACAATCTGTTAAAAACCATGTTTAAAAACAACATACTGCTACACTGTCCTGTACTCTGAAATCAGCACATTGTTGCTCCAGGCTTTTTTTCTCTGAAGGTAAAATCCCATATTGCCTTGTTTTGGAAGAAATGTGAAGTATTGCTTAATATGGTCTATGTTTTTTTCTGAAACACTAATGCAGCAGACATTCATCTATATAAAAAAACTAGTCATGGCACAAAATCAACAGCACTAATCAAATCCAAAACCCAGCATACTGTGTCTTATTCAGGGATGACACTTTGGTGCAGCAGGTATCAATGCCTCCTTACAGCTAGAACAGCTATTTCATCTGTACAGATTGTCTCATGTTCTGTCTGTCTTTGTGCGGATTTTCCTCCGGGTTATCTGGTTTCCTCCCTCTGTGTATAGACTACACTAAATTGGCCTTGGATATAAATGATTGTGTGAATGTTTGTATGCATGGTCCGTCGCAGGGCACCATGATGTATTCGCACCTCACACTCTTGGCATAGGCTCCAGATCCACCTTGACCCTGATGAGAAAAAAGTAGTTAGTGAAAATGAGTGAATGAATTAATATCTTTAATCAATTATCTTGTTCTCTTCATTAGTCCTTAAGGAATGAGTTCACCGGAAGTAAATGCAACACAATTAAGTGCTTGCACCAGGCTTTTAACAACCATATTTAGACTTGTTTTCTCTTTTTTTCTCGCATACTTTCCTGTCCCCCTGTAACATTATTATACTAAAGCTCTGAAAGCATGTAGTCTAACACGTCTGCTGCTCAGGATATTAATACTAGGCTGGATGGACTGAACTTTGACTCAACGCTTCATTAACAGCTGTGGGACCTTCCAGATTCCCTCTTACAAATAGATCCTTGTGATTCCTATTCTTGGGAATGTTGACAGTCTGGAATGTAAAGGCCTAATTAATATGAATAACTGTAATATCATGTCAATTTAAAGTGTTTAACATTCCTGAGTAATTATTCTCTGAATTGGTCAGACTGATAAAAGAAAAGGGGAAAACAGCACAGACCTTGATATGATTTTTTTGTGTGCGTCTGTTTTGTGTCACTGGCGTCAGACAGGGGATTATTTGTGCTACCATTCAACTTTTTATAAACACAAAAATCCCAAAACAAGCTTCAGGAAAGGAAGAGTGCTATTATTGTAATTTCTGTAACACAGGTTTACAATCTGCACTGTTGGAGAAAAAATAAAGCTTAGAAGCACAAAATAAGCTTGAAATAAATAACAGTGTGACATGTAGGTACATAGATTTCTGTGAAAAGATGTTGAGTAAAGTAGAACATATTTATGCTGCTCAATGTACAGTTGCATTGCATGTATCTTAATGAGTTTCACTGATTATGGTGTTGTGTGCTTTACATTTGTAATACAGACCCTGTGTGTGTGTGTGTGTGTGTGTGTGTATGTGTGTGTGTGTGTGTGTGTGTGTGTGTGTGTGTGTGTGTGAGTGTGTGTGTGTGTGTGTGTGTGTGTGTGTGT
>JAOVVH010000048.1:22460546-22480616 GCA_028566435.1 Scorpiodoras heckelii | reverse complement strand
AAGTGTCAGTACCTGTGGCGGTTAACAAGAGCCTATGCTGATGCTCACGATCTGGCTGGAGACCTTCAAGAAAAGAAGAGATACGCTGAAATAGGTAATTATTTTCATCAGCACTGAGTATTTTATGATCTTATCTACTTGTAACATTTTTCATATCAGAATCAGAATCACTGTGTTTGGCAAAAGTACACAGGAATTGAACATTTATATTTAAAATAAATGTTACAATATAAACACTGGTCCACATACATGCATATATGACAGCAGTTCGGCTTATAGATTTGATGGCTTGTTAATAAGAGTGAAAAAAACTGCTTAGATATCGTGTGGTGCTTCTTCTGAAGGAATGTACCTGAAGGGAGGTTCTGGGGTCCGTGATGATTTCATTTTAGCTCTCTTCTTGACTCTCATGTAATGTCATTTCCTAAATTGAGAGCTGCGACTGACTACTCCACCTTTATTTTATATTACTGTTGGGTAGCTGTGAAATAAATGTTGCATGACAAATCAGTTTATATCTCAGTAAGTTGCTTTTGGCACGTTAACGGCTTTTTTCCTATATGGATTAACGTATGCTTTCCCTTTATGCAAAATTACCCTACAAGTTCCCAAAAGCCTTAGACAAAAATAGGTGAAACATCTTAATTGACACATATGTCCTTATGTTAAGAAAATGAATAACCTTTACTATGGATCAGAATAGACTGCATATTTCCGAGCAGCATGACATATGTTAACATATGCTTCATGCTGTAAACATCCCTGCAAATATTTTTTGGTAGCTTTTTTGTTAAAAGAGGAATTTGAAGAAATTTTTTATTTTATACATGTGGTAAAGTTATGATGCTAATGCTCTTACCTAGTGTGACTTACAGAAGTTAAAGGACATTGCGTTGTACATTTATCTCATTTATTCAACTAAGCAGTTGAGTGTTAAGGGCCATGCTAAAGGTTTGGTGGTACTTGGATTTGAACTCATGACCATAGTCATTAAGGCATAACTTCTTTATTCTTTATTACAACAAAGGAACTTGGCAGGCAATATAAGAACAGAACGGTTCTTGGGTCAGGTCAGAATAACCTTCAGTGTTGAGTCTGACCTGCTCATACAAACCATTTTGCCATGGTTTGTCATTTTACCACCACACTAATGAAAATGCTGCAGAATTCTTATGCAGAACTAAACTAAAAGAGTAGTGGGATGTACTGGTTATGAATAGCATTACCAATTTGTTTTCTCCTTAAACTCTTTAAAATACAAGTAAGCCTAATATTAATAACATGGTTTTGCATATGCACAAATTTCAATGTTTACATAAGATCCATCATAAAAAATAAACCCATTGATTAACTGCAAACAATCTGCATTTGGAAACAAATTCCGGTGAATGAAGTTTACCAGTTTATTTTGGCTAATAAGCTAAATTTTCTGTATATTCAAATTCTCTGAATGCGTTCTAGTTTAGTAGGAGCATGGTGATTCTAGGTAAAGCCAGCGTTTCACTGTGTCCACAGTGAACCTGTAGAGTTAGTAAGGAATGTCAGGAACTGTAGTGATAATATACTGCCTCTCAACATCCGGTGTGAGTCACTGACACTGGCATTTCAGCTGAACATTATAACTGCCATAAATATACACAGTTCCAGCATTTTCTGACAAAGTTGTGTTTGTTTAGACATCACCTGTGATATTTAGTAATTACCCTGCCATTGTTTTAACCCATAACATTTTTTGGGTTATTTTAGTAAATTTTAGTTTTTAGTAAAATGACAAAGATTTCTGATTAAATGTGACCATTTAATGGCAAAGACCATTTAAGTTCCTTTAGCTAAATAGGTAAATCACATAAAGAGCCCGAGTCTGTACACCAACTGTTGTTTAGTAAAATACATTGATTTAAAAAAATAAATAATTTTTTTTATTAGCAAATACATTGGGAGGGGGAATAAAAAGAAAACTGTTAATTTTTTTAAATACTTGAGCCAGTACTTCACCAATATTCACCTATTAAGATATTAATAGATGATTCACAAGCTAATTTAGCTCCAGACCAGTACCCCTTATTCAGTTTTATGGTTTATGAATAATAACGAATCACACTTTCATTACAGGGAAGCAAATTGGAGAACAAGCCATTTCGGTGAATCCCATGTGTGCTGAAGGTCATCAGTGGTAAGTAGTTGCATCTTTCAAATAATAGATATAGGATGTGCCTATCCTGTTAGTCATCATTCAGCCATGTTAAACTATAATAGCATTCCACATGGGACAGTTTGTGTACAAAGATGCAAGCAGGCAAAATTTTGGAGAAGAGGAATAGTTTTTATTGAATCTTCCTTCATGTGCACACACAGGTGTTGTCCCTTCAAGGCATTTTACATTATATACAAATGTAAAATGCTCTCATGTCACCTATATTACTGGAATTTGGATGGAAAAAAGTAAGCCAGTAATGTCCTCATCAGAGCAAGTGTTTTGTGTATTTTTCCCAAAATGCATTTTTTCATCTGTTATTATTTTCAGATTCAGAAGTATGTAAAAGAACAATCATCACCTTAATCAATCACCAAAGTAATCATTAGCTGCATTCTGTATAAAATTCTGTATAAATAATGACTCTTTATATTGTATATTTGCATGGAGGAGCGTTTTTTGTTTTTCTAGTGCATGCACAGTTGTTGACCTTTTAGCATATTGAACTTAAAGTGGTCCACACGGTCACTAATAAAATTGGAGGGTACTTGGACATCTGCAGAGAGCCACACATACACACTCTGATGATGCAATTAGCATCATGCAGACCCTCGTATATTCATGGATGTGGAACGCTTACTTCTAGCTGCACGTAGTCCTAGTCCTAGTACTAGTCTTGTCAGAATTAAGTAGAAGGAAGTTAATACACATTCAGTGTCTAATGCCAGGTTCTGCAACCTTGTCCGCAAAGGGCTGGCATGGCTACAGGCTTTCATTTCACCCAAGTAATAGCCACACCTGATTTCACTTGTTTAATCAGTTCACCTTGGTCTCTAATTAACTATCAGGTGTGGCTCCAATTTGGCTGCAATTAAAGTCAGCAGCCACACCGGACCTTTGCAGGTAAGGTTGAACACCTTTGAGTTAATGAAGCAAAATTAGTAATTAGTTGCAGATCACTGTGGTTCAAGCAGAATAACATGCTCCAGTCTATGCTGTTATTTGAAAATGACCCACTCTGCATCAGGCCTGATCACATCAGCCTGATGTATATTATTTTTGTGTTAAACGCATGGTTTGTCGTGTGCTGTTCCTTACTAATAGAGTATTTTCAGTAAGCAAAATATGTAACCTATTTATATCAAATTGAGGAAATGTTGTGCCTTCAGAGTAAATTCTGAGAACAGAATTGTGCCGGAAGAAAGATATGAGTCAGTCTTTGTATAAGGATGAAATACATGGTTGTGATTTTATGAACTTAATTAGTTACATTCATATTCACACTATAACTTACTATCTCTGTGTTGTGTTCTGTGTTACTTTGTTATACACAAAGGCAGAGGCTGGTATCTGTACCTACAGACCTGTGAATGCTTCATTCTTCATTAAATCCTGCTCATGTCTTTACATGAGCATTCACCACTCTCTAAATTTATTAATTGAGTCTGTGAACGCTTGCGTTACATAAAGTCATTCAGTTTCTCTGGTTTCGCTGCTGAACAATTGAAAGCAGTATTTCCCAGCTCAAGGGGCTTAAGCAGAATTGGACACCATGATGACAGATCTCTTCAGGGGAGCTCTGGGAATAAAACATACCCAAAAGTTGTGACAAATATGTGTTAAATAGGCCAATAATTTTTTTTTGTTGAGCTACTGTGTGTTCATTCTTGTAAACCTGCTTCTTGTAAACAAGGTTTGGTTCATAGTTTTTATTCCACAGATAGCATACCAGCAGCGTATATGAGCAAACTGTACTGGGGTTTTATACCCGGCACATTAAAATCTAATGTACAAAATGTTCAATTTTGATGTGTAGCATTCAGCATTGTGTAGGTGGCAACTAACTAACATTATACCTGTCTCACATTAATCCCTTAAATAGGAGTAATTTAGGTCAGAATTGTTCAGGGCTGTATTTACCTGTATATTAGTGAATTTCAAGCTGTTTGCTTCATTCTGAATGACTTGGCTTTATCATATTAATTAATGCAGTAATAGATTTACTTCATCCTGTGGCTGACATGAATCAGCCTATTCGTCTAATCACAGTAATTTGCACTCTCTTGTATTGTTGGTTTAGTATAATACACATTTTGCATACTATATTACATTTTATCATCATTGGTTATTTCTTCAGTGTTGTTCTACCTTGCCAATGCTGAGGTGAAATTAATGTAAATTATATGATATATAGTCATCAGATCTCAATCCAGTTGAAATCAGCACCTATGGGAGATTTAGAAGCAATTTGTTAGACAGGGACAATTTACTTTTTTGACAATTTATTTTTTTTAAAGCATCTTTAAAAATTTTACCAAGGTTTTACTTATTATTCACACCTTTCCTCAACAATTTTCCTTATTCTTTGCTATTTATTTTCTCAATAATTTGTATTTGCTATGTAACACTGTGGGTTTGTTAGGCACATGGCAAATATTTGTAACAAACGGTAGCACTTACTTGTTTCTTTCTCTCAGAAAATGCCCCCTCTGTTTTACCCAGAAGAAAAGGTCTATTCTAATGTAGAAAGAAAAGCACTTCTCTGTCAAAGAACCCTTTTGAGCATGGTCACAGGCAGAGACATTCTTGATTTGGCCCGTCCACCAAGCATTTTTTAATTTTCCCATGTAAAATTTCACATATCAAGTCTGTCAAGTTGTTCTGGATAGGACTATTTATCTGCAATGGGATTTGGACATGAGAACACAGTGATTAGGTGGATAATTAGCATTCTCAAACCAAAATATTAGATGCTAATTGATTTACCTTTGATGTGGAATAAAAACCTGATTGCCTTGACAAAACTAGTTTAAAATGGTCTTGAACCTGTAGAGGTGTACCTCATAAAGACAAATGTTTACTGTTAATATAGTGCCTTTTGTTAATGCAGCTGGAAAAAAAATGCCACAACTTCATTATGTCTCCATACTGTCTAGTTTAATCTTTTACTCATGCCGTGTCTAATGGTGATTGAAATCATGAAGTTTTGGGGGCATTCTTGAGGTATTTCTATGTACATGTTGACAGAAAACTGTTTTAGAAGACTGTTAATTCCAAAGCTATAGCATCTTTTCTTTTTTTGCTTGAAAACTTTCAGTAAACCAGTGCTTTTGGCTTGTATATTAAAATTTTTCCCATTTTGAATTGACCAGCTTTGATGAAAAATGTGCCCACTGTAGCCTCTCATTCCTGTTTAAACTGACAGGAGTGGAACCCAGTGTGATCATCTGCTGCAGCAGCCCATCTGTAAAATCTGAAATACTTGTCTACTCACCATGGTTGTAAACTGTTTATTTGACTGTGGGCTTCTTGTCAGCTCAAACCAGTATGGTTGTTCTCCTCTGACTTCTCTCATCAACGAGGCATTTTCAAGCTACAGATAATCCATTTTGTACCATTTTGTATACTCTAGAGACTGTTTGTGTGTGAAAATCCCAGGAGAACAGCAGATTCTGATACTCAAAACAGGCTGTCTCAAAACTGGCACCAGCAAGAAACTGAGATCGCATTTCCCCCATTTCTGATGTTAAAGCTGAACATGAAGCTCTTGTCCTATATGTGCATAATTTTATTTATTGCACTGCTGCCACATGATTGGATGGTTGCATGAATGAGAAGGTGTGCAGGTGTTCCTATTAACTTGGCTGGTGAGTGTATTATCATAGCATGTACTGCTGTTAATTAGGTATGGTTATGAGTATGGTGTGGCATGACACGGGTGGTGGACCTTCAGTGGGTGGTCTGGATGCAACTACTGCCCTTTGTTTCACCAGTACATATAGTTCATTATGTCCTCCACCATGCATTGTGGTGTGCATTACTAACATCCACTTCCATTATGTTGTTATGATATTGTTCTTGTTCAGACATGAGTCTTATGTGGTTGCAGCTTATGTGTGTGATTTGTCTGTTGGCATGTCTGCATTTAATCTCTGTTGGAAGTCAGGAAACGTTATGCCTCACACCCTGATATTACAAGTTATAATAAAGATTTTTCTCTTATCCCTGTAACTGTATTTAGTCCATCTAAATCCGACAGCATTGGGCTCCTCCATTCCCTCCTTAGCTCAGGATTAACAAGAAATCCTCAACAGAATTCTCAAGGGTAATAGCACACTTATTTAGTTGTAATATGCAATATTTTTTGTTGCTAAAGCTCTGTCAGCATGTTGATGGTGTATTTCCAACTTCTGATGTGTCTGTGCTGCAGGCAGGTGCGTGGGCTTTGTTAATTATGATTTATTTTGCCTTAATACTCTGTGAAAAGGTTTCTGTGGTTTCTGTCACTCTAAAACAGAAATGGTGTTGGAACACTTGGCCTGGTTTTATACCCGAGCACTGGCCTTGCTCAACATATTTGTCACCTCGCAAATACTCAAGCTTGCCTTGAATGGAAGTAGTTGATCCTCCTATTTGTGTGTGAGCTGCTGCTGCAGGTTGAGCCTAAGGCAGAGTATGGGGAAATACTTGCACACAGTGTATGCTTTCAAAGAAAGTTAGAGTTAGAAAATGTTACTGCAGGACTTACTGATCTTTCTTTCTTCTTGGAGTAGAGTTGTAATGAAGCCTCCTTTTCCCCATTCACCAGTTGGTTCTTAATCCCGTTTATTATCGCTTGGTGGCTTGAAGGATACAGGCTTGCGTAACGTTTTGGCAGTAATGAATTCAGTGTCATTCATTCATTTTTATCACCGGTTCACACACTCCAACTTTCATGTCAATCTTGACACCTTTTCACTGTTTGTGTTTGAGCATAGCTGCGTGAGCATGTGTGTGTAAGTGCATGGGGAGAGTCTTGAGTGGCAAGCCTCCTCTTACTTGGAATGGTGCGAGTTCTTTGCTTCAGAAACTAAAATAAACTTTGCATAAGTATCTGCCAAATGTATGTGACAAAACACCTCCAGCTTTTAAAACTTTTACAACCTGTTTAATATATCCCAGTCTCTCTACCCCCCCTCTCTAACTACTTTTAAGCCCTTAAAAAAGTGGGGGAACACTTATAAAAACTGCTGTGATTCCTACACTGTTCACCTGATTTAGGGGTTGCTTGTGTGTGTGTGTGTGTGTGTGTGTGTATGTATGTGTGTGTGTGTGTGTGTGTGTGAGAGAGAGAGAGAGAGAGAGAGAGAGAGAGAGAGAGAGAAAGAGAGAGAAATGGTCCATAAATATTTAACTGTCTCCCACAGTATATTGGAGTTGAAATTAAAGATTGCATATAAGCTCAAATTGCATTCAGTTTAATTTAAGGGTATGTACAGCCAAATCAGATCACTGGTGTAGGAAATGCAATATTTTATATGTGGATACCCTCAAGGTTTGACATATGCATTCTAAGATGCTTTTCTTTGCCACTTAATGAATGTTTTATTTGGTATTCACACCATTCTGTATAAATTCAAAACAGTGTTTGTGTAAATCTCCCAACAGATGATTTTTTTTCTGAAATTGTCAAAACATATAAACTCATTCAGAAGAAGTGGTGCTGTTGGTTCCTGTGAACTGGTGCAGTTAAAAATATGCTGTTAACAAAGAAACTTATCAGCTTTGATATAGTGAAGGTTTCTGTAAGGAGACATTTATTTAAAATTTATGGTCTCAGTGCTCTCCTCCATGAACTGCCACCTTATCGTGTTGGAGGAGTTTGAGTACCCGAATGATCCTAGGAGCTATGTTGTCTGGGGCTTAATGCCCCTGGTAGGGTCTAGGTCCTAGGTGATGGGCCAGACTAAGAGTGGTTTAAAAGACCCCTTATGAAGAAAATAAAAGCAAGGAAGTTCACGCCGCCCGGATTGGCGTTACTGGGTCCCCACTGTGGAGCCAGGCCTGGGGTTGGGGCTTGCAGGCGAGCGCCTGGTGGCCGGGTCTCAGCCCATGGGACCCAGCAGGGCACAGCCCAAAGGAGTGACCTGGGCCCGCCTTTCCGTAGGCCCACCACCCGCAGGAAGGTTCAGAAGTGGCCGGTGCTATGCAATTTGGCCAACGGTCATGGGCGGGGGCCCAAACTCTGGCTATGGGGACATGGAATGTCACCTCGTTGGGGGGGAAGAGCCTGAGCTGGTGAGGGAGGTTAAGCAATACTGGCTAGAGATATTCAGGCTCACCTCAACACACAGTCTGGGCTCTGGAACCCAACTCCTTGAGAGAGGCTGGACCCTCTTCTACTCTGGAGTTGCCTGCACTGAGAGGTGTCGAGCAGGTGTGGGCTTGCTTATAGCGCCCCAGCTCAGCCGACACCTGTTGGAGTTCTCCCCGCTGAACGAGAGGGTTGTCTCCCTGCACCTTCGGGTCGGGGATAGATCTCTCACTGTTGTTTCGGCCTACGGGCCGAACAGCAGTGTAGAGTACCCAGCCTTCTTGGAGGCCCTGGGAGGGGTACTGGAAGGTGCTTCAACTGAGGACTCCACCGTCCTGCTGGGGGACTTCAATGCTCACGTAGGCAGCTATAGTGTTACCTGAAGGGTTGTGATTGGGAGGAACGGAATCCCCGATCTGAACCCGAGTGGTATTTTTCTGTTGGACTTCTGTGCTAGTCACAGCTTGTCCATAACAAACACCATGTTCGAGCATAACAGTGTCCCATCAGTGCACGTGGCACCAGGACACCTTAGGCCGGAGGTCAATGATCGATTTTGTAGTCGTGTCATCTGACCTTTGGACATATGTCTTGGACACTCGCTTGAAGAGAGGGACTGAGCTGTCAACTGATCACCACCTGGTGGTGAGCTGGATCTGCTGGCAGAGGAGGAAGCTGGACAGACTGGGCAGACTCAAATGTATTGTGAGGGTCTGCTGGGAATGTTTGGCAGAACCCACTGTCAGGGAGGTCTTCAGCTCCCACCTCCAGGAGAGCTTCGACCAGCTCCTGAAGGAGGCTGGGGACATTGAATCCAAATGGACCATTTTCTCCAACTCAATTGTTGACGCAGCCATTTGGAGCTGTGGCCATAAGGTCTCCGGTGCCTGTCGTGGCAGCAGTCCTCGAACCCGGTGGTGGACAATGGAAGTAAGGGATGCCATCAAGCTGAAGAAAGAGTCCTATCGGGCCTGGTTGGCTAATACGACTCCTGAGGCAGCTGACGGGTACCGGCAGGCCAAGCATGCTGCAGCTCAGGCGGTTGTGAAAGCAAAAACTCAGGTCTGGAAGGAGTTCGGGGAGGCCATGGAGGACTACCAGTCAGCCTCAAAGAAATTCTGACAAACTGTCTGGCACCTCAGAAGGGGAAAACAGTGCTCTGCCAACACTGTTTACGGTGAAGGAGGGGAGCTGTTGACCTCAACTGGGGATATTGTTGGATGGTGGAAGGAATACTTCAAGGATCTCCTCAATCCCACTGTCATGTCTTCCGCAGAGGAGGCAGAGGATGGTGACCCAGAGGTTGATTCATCCATCACCCAAGCTGAAGTCACTGAGGTAGTCCAGAAGCTCCTCAGTGGCAAGGCACTGAAAGTGGATGAGATCTGCTCTGAGTACCTCAACGCTCTGGATGTTGTAGAGCTGTCCTGGCTGGCATACCTCTGCAGCATCACGTGGCAGTTGGGGAGAGTGCCGCTGGATTGACAGACAGGGGTGGTGGTCCCTTTCTTTAAGAAGGGGGACCGGAGGAGGTGTTCCAACTATCAGGGGATCACACTCCTCAGCCTCCCTGGGAAAGTCTATTCCAGGGTACTGGAGAGGAGAATTCAGGCAATAGTCGAACCTCGGATCCAGGAGGAACAATGTGGGTTTTGCCCTGGGTGGAACACTGGACCAGCTCTATACTTTCACAGGGTACTTGCAGGTTCATGGCAGTTTGCCCAACCAGTCCACATATGCTTTGTGCACTTGGAGAAGGCATTTGACCGTGTCCCTCGTGGCCTCGGGAATATGGGGTTGGAGGCCTGCTGTTGAGGGCGGTACTGTATGACCGGAGCAGGAGCTTGGTTTGCATTGCCGGCAGTAAGTCAGACCTGTTCCCTATGCATGTTGGACTATGGCAGGGCTGCTCTTTGTCACTGGTTCTGTTCATTACTTTTATGGACAGAATTTCTAGGCGCAGCTGGGGGCCAGAGGGGATCCGGTTTGGGAGCCTCTCGATTTCATCTTTGCTTTTTGCGGATGATTTTGTCTTGTTGGCTCCTTCTAGCCGGGACCTTCAGCATGCACTGGGGCGGTTCACAGCCCAATGTAAAGAAGCTGGGATGAAAATCAGCACGTCCAAGTCTGAGGCCATGGTTCTCGACCGGAAAAAAGGTTGCTTGCCCCCTCCAGGTTGGGGGAGAGTTCCTGCCTGAAGTGGAGGAGTTTAAGTATCTTGGGGTCTTGTTCACGAGTGACGGGAGAATGGAGCGTGAAATTGACAGGTGGATCGGTTAATGTGGCCGCTGTATTGGTCTGTCGTGGTGAAGAAGGAGCTAAGCTGAAAGGTGACACACTCGATTTACCGGACAATCTACGTTCCTACCCTCACCTATGGTCATGAATTTTGGGTCGTGACCGAAAGAACAAGATCCCGGATACAAGCGGCTGAAATGAGTTTCTGCCACAGGGTGGCAGGGCACACGCTTAGAGATAGGGTGAGGAACTCTGTCACCCGGGAGGAGCTCGGACTAGAGCCGCTGCTCCTCTACATTAAGAGGAGCCAGCTGAGGTGGCTCGGGCATCTGTATCGGATGCCTCCTGGACGCCTCCCTTGAGAGGTGTTCCAGGCATGCCCCACCGGGAGGAGGCCCCAAGGAAGACTCTGGACACGCTGGAATGACTATGTCGCCTGGGAAAGAGCTAGAGGAAGTGTCCGGGGATGGGGAATTCTTGGGCGTCCCTGCTCAGAGTTCTGCCCCCGTGTCCCGGTCCCGGATGAAGCGGAAGACGATGGATGGATGGATGGATGGATGGTCTCAGTTTTGTAACAGTTTCCTATCACAGGAAAGGTTTAAGCACAGAGAAGAAATGTCTGTTTGTCTTAACAAAATTGATCTTTGTTAAAAAAAAAAAAAGTTTACATGATTAAAGATTATCTAAGTGTAAATAAAACCCTGACATGTAATAAGTTGAAATAATGATTACCCACAATGCTTATTAGAGTGAAAACCCCAGATTCCTAAGGCAGACATGTGCCAAAACTGCAATGCATTTAGACAGTCAAAAGAAGTTTTGTAGTTGGCTCACACACTTCTACAGGCATTGCGAGAACATGACAGCTATGTGCTATGATTAACTGTGAGCACTTCACAAATTATTAAGAGAAGATAGATTAAAAAAGATTACTCTTAGGATTGTTGAGCAATGGTCTTTCTTCTTCCCACCTGTACATTCTTTGATAGGAGGTTGCATTAGTAATCATTGTAGGTATGTGTCTTTTCTATTATCTTCCTGTTTGACTTTGTTCAAATTTGTTAGCAATGAATCATGCTGCCTGTACACACATTATTCGTCCTTGCTATTGTCTAAGAGATGATGCAATTTGTTTTATATGCATGTTTTACCAATATTCTAGTTTATACTACATAATTGACAGTTTTTAATTCCCAACTTCATTGTTTTGACTAAAAGAGAAACTCTAGTGAATTTGAAATAAAACATATATTACAGGTGATTCCTTTAAGATTACTTGGTATGGCTTCCCCTAAAATTACATTATAAAGTGGCAATTAAATGTTTACCAAAATATCTTTATTATTCATCACTTGTAGTGAAATTAATTTTAGGTAATCAGATTGTCAGAAATCACACTGCAGTATTGCACTGTTATTTTATTTACTGCAAACTGTTTTCTGAGGATAGCATAGCATGTCTTTTTTGAATCCTGTAATACATTTTAATGGAAGCAAAGATTAATGCTGATTGGACAATGCTTTTTAACTTTTAGTGCATCATTTTCGGGTCCACTCAGAAGCTGTGTCTTTCTGGGAGTGAATGTGAGTGTGGACACATGGCTTTTGTATAGAAAAAAGTCTTTCAACATTTATTGGGCAGTGCATTCTTAGCTTGTGATGCCAAGAAACATGGCTTCTCCATATGATTATTCTCTATATGAAAGGGGCAGAATCTTGTAATCAACTTCAAGTCAAGCCATTTTGCAAGACATTTTGAACCTGAGAAAAGTGGGGAAAATCGATCAAGGCCATTGCACAAGCAATGGACGTAGCCAGCACAACAATTTAGAATCTAACACAACAATTTCGAAAGAAACCACTAGTATACTAACAACCAGATATCTAACAGGTAAACAATAAGGAAAACAACAGCAGTTGATGACAGAAACACTGAAAGACCTGTGAAGGAAAAACCCAAAGAGAACAGGCAGTGACCTCACCACCAATAGTCATTCTTCAAGATTTCTTCACTTATGTAATACTGACAAGATTGAAACATTAATAGTAAAGTGAGCTGAGCCAATGACTCATGCAACACTTGTGAAAAATGAATTATTTTTGGATGCAGTTTGTGACTGGGAGATTTAACCACTCTGCATCCTTTTCCTTCAAGCTAGAGAATGAAAACTTGATACTGATAGACAAACTAATTTATTCTTTACAGTTGTTGTTTTGGGAGCATCAGGCTGATTAGAAATGGTATGGTTGATCCAAGTGAAGGCCAAGTAGGATGGTAGGGTGAGGCAGACACCACCCCAGGAGAGCTTTCTGCCAACATAAATCCCTTACTTCTTGCTGTGCAGAAATCTGACCTCTGCACCAGAACCACCTCCAGCTCCAAATACACAAGGCTGACTCTATCTCTCACATGTACACACATGCACACATAAATTTATACACATTGAGTCCCCTATGCTTGCCACCGCCATTTCTGTGATTGACAATGTTTTCATCTCTTGATCCTGTGTTTAAAAGGTGTTTGTGCTCAGGATGTACTGTTTGAGTGGGACTACCAGCAGGATTAACATTGCTGTGGTGGAGAAGCTTTGATCACCTCATACCTCCCTCTCAAAATGTTATTTAAGCATGCCATTGAGCATGTGCATGCACACATACACAAAATACTGACTAGGCAGTCATGCTCTTTCAAGCCCTGCACAGAATGGACTCATGGACTACAGCCATCTCCAGTGAAGAAGCATTTTGAAAAATGTCTTTATGCTTGTTGATCAGATCAGTAATCTGAAGTGATAGTGTGTGTTTCCAATATATTAAGTACCTGCCTTTCCTTTTGTGTCCCTAGGTATGCTATTTTATGTGGACTTCTGACAGAATATGAATCCATCCAGAATAAGATAAAGAATGGCTACCTTTTCAAGGTAATAAATAAGCATAAATGTTAAATAGCTTTTTTTAACTATTGGGGAGCAGTGGGCAGTGTTGTGTTGTGGACAGACATTCAGCTTTTAACTACCTTTGAATACATGAGGTTTTGCATGTATTCTGTCAAGATTTTGTGACAGTGTCCATCAGGCAGTGAGCTCAATTTTCCCCACACAGACTTCCAAACATGTGTTTCATAAGCATAGTGACGCAGAGACAGAGTAGGCCAGGGAGACATAGGACTAGACAGAGGTGACACAGTGTGCTAAAGTAAGTTACAGGGTCTGGGACACAGGCTGGAGTGTGTGGTTCAGTACTTATGTGAATGTTTGCATGTATTTTTGTGAGGTGAAATAACTGTGGTATTTTGAAGCAGGAATGAACAGGTCACATAATGTAATGGATCTATTTTGCTTTCTTTGTCTCTTTCAAATAAACAGCATCATTTGGATAAAGCCATTGAGCTGAAGCCGCAGGATCCGCTGTCTTATTACCTGCTGGGCCGCTGGTGCTATGCTGTGAGTATGAGTAAAGCCGCTTTATTCACACCTCTGTCGTTCTGATGCTGTCAACATTCGGTAATATTCCTGCCTACCTATTCATTACCACTGTGGATTGTTTTTCTGACCAAGCCCTGTTTGTTGTTCTGAATCAGGTCCAGAATAAATTACATAAAATAAAAAACATGAAAGAGGGGATGGAGAAGAAAAGCAGACTGTTCTGTTCATTTGTTATAGGGCCAGAACAAATTATTCCACTTCTTCCTTCTGCTTTTCAGAAATAAAACTTTTTTCATCTAATTTACCATTGTTTACTACATTTTAATTATAACAAAGTACAGGTGAGGTCTCAAATCAGAAGGTCTGCATTAATTGCAGCAGCTCTGACAACAGATTTGCCTGTAACATATATAATTAGCAAAGATAAATTGTTGTGGTAAATCTTTCTGTTAGGAGAGTTTTAAGTAACTTTTAGAAAGGAGTCTGTCAGCATTGGCACTTTGTAGCAGTCAGTAAGTTTCTTGACATGGGAGAGACTTCAGGACATGGGTGTTTGTCCTTTTCAATTTCTCATTAACATGGTGAGCTCTTTCTTTCTGTCTTATTAACTTCAAGAGAGACAAAAATTAAGGGTGGCTAGTGAGCTAATGACTGTTTATAGTTGTTATAACATAAGCAATAACAGGAACTAAAGTGTTATTTTACATGGTTAAAAGTGGCCTCAATCATTAATAAAAAAAACAAATGTGATTGTTGGTAAATCACTGTGCTGTTGTACAAAAAGTAATCTGCTTTTTGTCAGGCTATATCATAGGCATGGATTATTTAAGCATAACAGCACAAATAGAAAACAAACTCAATAACCTGGTTGCATAAGTGTTCATAGTCCCTAACTAATACTTTGTTTAAGCTCTTTTTACTTGTAATGCAGCACTTTTTTGCTTGTAACTACAGTCTTCTTGGCTAAGAGTCTACCAATTCAGCACATCTCAATTTGGCATTTTTATTACACTCTTCATTGCAAAAATTTTCCAGATCTATGAGTTTGTATCCTTTGCACAGTCATTCCAAAGGTTTTTGATAAGATTTTGATTTGGGCTCTGACTAGACCATTCCAAAATGTTGATCTTCTTCTGATGCCATTTCCTTGGACCTGTTCTTTGGGTCCTTATCACGCTGGAACGTGAACTTTTCTTTCATCATTAGCTGTTTAACAGAGGTTGTGGCCTTTCTGGCAAAGTAGACTGGTATATGGAGCTGTCCATGATTCCCTCTGCCTTGGCTAGAGCCCCAGTTCCTGCTGAAGAGAAGTGGCCAAATAGCATGCGTCACAGTAGGTATGGTGTTCTTTTGATGATAAGCTGTCTTGTTTTTGGGACAAACATATCTTTTAGAATTATGCCCGAAAAGTTCTACCCTGGCTGGCACGGGGTCTCGGGTTCAGTGGCCAAATAGCACTGTGGAGTGGAGTGGAGTTGTCTGGGTCCTTTCTGTGTGGAGCCTGCATGTCCTCCCCGTGTCTGTGTGTGTTTCCAAAAACATGCACATTAGGTTAGTTGGTGTCTCTAAAGTGCCCCTAGTGTGTGAGTGTGTGTGTGAGTGTGTGTGCCCTACGATGGATTGGCGCCCTGACTAGGGTTGATCCTGCTTTGCGCCCTATGCCGCCAGCTAGGCACCGGTTCTCCTGTGACCCTGGGACAGGAATAAATGATTAAGAAGATGAATGAATGAATGAAAGTTCTACACTGGTCTTATAAGTTTCAATTCAGTTTTATTTCTAAAACAATGGACATTGTCCCAAAGCAGCTTTACAAAGACATAAAATCCAGATATAATTTATAGGTTTTATCCCTTATTGTTATCCCAAATGACAAGCCGATGCCGACGGTGGCAAGGAAAAACTCCCTCAGAAGTTAAGAGGAAGAAACCTTGAAAGGAACCTGACTCAAAAGGGAATCCATCTTCATTTTGGTGACACGGGATAGTAAATAATAAATAATCCTTTTATAACATAAAATAATAAGCTCATAACACATTTTCCCATGTGGTTTCGGCAACATTTGGTTAGGCTTGGATGTTTTTTCATGAGGAAGGTCTACCATGTAGCCATCATACCCAGTAGACTAGAAGTGAAGACTGTGAGGGATTGTTGTCACATCCATGGACCAGTAGGACCAGTACATGCCAGATATTCCTGCAGCTCATTTAATGTTGCAGTACACAGCTTCCCTCATGTTTTTCATTTTGTAATTCCATGTATTTTGTAGGTATGTCCTGTCCTTGCTAATGTTGTTGTGGTGCCCCATTTTCTCCACTTTGTTGATGATGTTCCATGGTACATCAAATAATTTGGAATGTTTTTGTATCCCTGTCCTTATCGAAACTTTTCAACAATGGGATCATCGATGTGCTTGTAAACTCTTTGTTGACTGTGTCTTCAGCAGTGAGATGAAACCAAGAAAATGTCAAGAAAGTCCTACAGAAGCAGCCACTCTTTATTTGGAGTTAATCAGTATTGCTTTATTAATGACAGGTGTATGATAATTACTTTTGAACATGAGGCTGAATGTGATTTGAATGTGGTTAACTCTGAGCACAGTCACATGACCCATTATTAAGGTTGTAAACACATGTACCCAGGTTATTGTACACTTGTACACACTGCACTTGTATTACAAACTTTTCCCTTTTTTGCTACTTGAATTTTGTTGGTTGCTACAGCACATTAAAGGTGGGAAAAGATCTGACATGACGTATCTTGGTTTTATTTTACATCAATAAAACCTGCCATTTAAATGGGGGTGTGTAGACTTTTTTAAGTACCTGGACTGATGTCCAACACCAGTTGCACAGTATTCTTGTTGAACAAGGATCTAGTATTAAGCCTGACATACATCTGTGCACCTTGTACTGCACCTTCATACAAAGAACAAAGACATAACAGTTCCAGGTCTGGATTCTTCCTGGAAATGAGCTTAAACAAAGGGCGTGTGTGCAATTATGTTTAGGCAACTTATCATTATTTTTGTGAGAGTTAAAGATATAAACGTTTTTATTAATGTCACCAGATTGGATGAATGTGTGCTACTACTGTGTTAAGTGTTTTCAATGTTTTAATTCCTCTTACTGCAGTTTATTTACTTTACTTTATCCAGATGTGCTTGTCTGGTAGTTGCCTCAATGTACTATTGCTGCAATAAAATACTTGTGTATTGTTTAGTATAGTATACACTGAAGTACAGCTAATACTTGGTAGGTCCTCCACGGGATCTCATACAGTCCTTACGCTGATGTTTGTTGAGGCCCCAGCAATGAATTCTGATGTTACTTGAGGCAGTGTTGCACGCCCGTCACGTGAAACAATTCTTGTCAGCCAGCGTTGGTCACGTTCACCCAGAGTCTTTTTATTGCTGTCCTAAAGTTGAGGTTTTGCCAGAATTCTTGTAGTTACGCTACACCCTTGAAATGCTCATATGTGAAAGTCCAAACTTTGCTTCTACCTCTGAAATGCTATGGCCCATCTCACGAGCTTCAACTATTAAACCGTGCTGAAAATTGCATAATCGTGATAACTTGCCATTCTCACAGCAGAAAAAACTCTGTAAGCTTCCATAGATGTCTGTCAATTTATATATGCACTGGCTTACGCAACCAATGATATGCATAAGTGGCGTTACTATGCATTTTGCATTTTGCAGTTTTTCTGGTACTTCAGTGTATAATTCATACTAACTGAAATCTTTACTGCACTTACAGCATTTGTATTGGCTATGTATCATCTTCACTGGTTTGTGTAATTTGAGTTATAGGACTTGTTTTGCTTGTAATTTTATTAGGTAGTGTATGATTAATTTCTAGCATTATCATAGCTCAAAGTAGCCTGAATTCAGGTCTACCAGATTTAGCTCTGGATATTCCAAGTTTATGACTAAGCACTTTTGTAAGTTGCTCTGGATAAGAGCATCTGCTAAATGCCATAAATGTAAATGTAATTCATGTTCTTTACATTTATCTGTTCTTTAAACTGGCCACGATTTGTATAGACTCCCTTTGCCAAGAACTGACTACTAATCTTTCCTATTAACAATATGCTACAGTATTTTCTTCCCATCATACAACCAAACAGCATTGTGTAATATGATCTTATTTATGTGATATGATTAAAATCTGTTTTAAATTCATACCAAACCATGTATGTGTGTGTTTGTGTGTTTTTTGTATGTGTGTGTTTTGTACACTTGTGTGTGTGTGTGTGTGTGTGTGTGTGTGTGTGTGTGTGTGTGTGTGCGCGTGTGTGTGTGCGTGTGCGCAGGTGGCCCAGTGTACATGGATTGAGAGGAAAATTGCTGCTGCATTGTTTGGAGAACCTCCGAGTGCAACAGTCTACGATGCCCTGCAGAACTTCCTCAAGGTAGGCCACACTCGCTGAGTGGAAACTCCATATGTAAAAGAAAATCTCAGTAATCTTAAAGATAATGCATGTCTTAATGCAGGTTTGTGCATGTTTAAAAGAATGAGCATAAAAAAGTCAGTGCAAAGTCAATCACCACCATTTGGATTGTTACTTATTTTATTCCAATGTCATTATTTACAAAATAAGTAAAATATTTTAAAATACGGTATTTAGAACCACATCTGTAAAGAGCAGAACAATTTTCCTAAATTAGCTAGCAACTAGCTAGTACTAGTAAATAGCTAGTAACTTATTGCTAATAACCAAGTTAAAATGTAGAAACGTAGGTCACTATTTTCATTTCAAACATTTTTAGCGTGTTTCCCATAATTTCACCAATCATGCCCGGTTTCGATAATGTAGCTCACTGAATTTCCAAATCTTCTCACCGTCTGCCTTGTGCAGGAGTACAGAGAGCTGTTTGTTTAGTAACGAGTAGGGATTTACCCCTGCATTGCTACTGCACCCAGTTAAAGACCAAACCTCAGGTATTTAACAGGATTTTATTTGTGTTCCCATATTTCATATGTTTATATAAAGAAATAAAATCACTCCCAGCCAAGACACTGACTTGCATACCTCTTCCTCGTCTTGTGTATCTTGCCCATCAGATTTGATTTAAGTGGTGTGTGTTGTAACTTGTTGCACCTCGCCTGGAGGCCAAGAGCTGTCTCACTTTCTAACAAACACATCCTGTGGAGTTATTCAACATCCCCTGGCTGTAGTTTGCTATAAAAACAGAGCTTCAACATCGAGAAATGGGTTCAGGATGAAAATCTTCTAACGTAACCAAAAAAACGTTGCCAACCATCCTCCATTCATCTGAAATCTCAGTTAATCCCATCGTTCTAGCTCACAGCCTCTCAGTCCATTTAAGCCTGAGCTGAATGAGAAGATTATTTTTAAGTCTCACTCTGAATGAGAAGATCCTTTGTAAGACTGCACTGAAGGAGGAGATCCTTTTCATCAACATCCTCGAAGATCTGCATCTGTCTTTCTTGACCAACGTGCAGCCAACAGACGTGGTGTTATATGTTAGACAGACCTTTTATAATTGATGATTTGAATGACAGTGATTCAGAACATTGGGGAGACATTTCAAGCGTAATTGGAGGAATACACTTGGATGCTCTAGTGTTTCTCTTTCGTGCCATGGTTAAATTGCTGCAAATGTGGATGAGGTGGTTATTTATTTTGATGAATGCGCAAGTGGTTGTTGGTCATGTGCAAACATGATTGTTTTCAAACTCATTAAACACAACATCTTTAGAGGGATTATGCCAGCCATTTAGCTGCAAATGTGTTTTTTATTACCGTTGCACTGCTTTATCCCAGGAGCCAGAAACAAAAGAGCCCAAAACATTATTGATTCACATCAGATATATTTTTTGAATAATCCACATTCCTCAATAATATGTAGTAGTATTCTTCATTCATTATCTTCCGCTTTATCCCACTAGTCGGGGTCACGGGGGGTCTGGAGCCAATCCCAGCGTCATCGGGCGAAGGCGGGGTACACCATGGACAGGTTGCCAGTCCATCGCATAACCAACACGCACACATTCACACCTACGGGCAATTTAAAGTGACCGATCAACCTAACATGCATGCCTTTGGACTGTGGGAGGAAACCGGAGTACCCGGAGAAAACCCACACAAGCACGGGGAGAACATGCAAACTCCACACA
>JAOVVH010000048.1:22435269-22449682 GCA_028566435.1 Scorpiodoras heckelii | reverse complement strand
TAAAATCTCTGTTAGTAAGTAAATTATGAAACTCGCTCATTAATAATGACCTGCAAATAGTATACTCAACTTACTGTATATACTCAACTTTGCATAGCAAAATGTTAATATTAAAGCAAAATATTATATTATTAAACCAATATATACTCTACAAAATATTAAAGCCGCTAACTGTCAAACATTGAAAACAGAAAATAAAAAAACTGGAAGTAGTAAATAGAATATATAGCAGTAAAGAGATAGATTGAATATATGCACAAGATTCTTTATCTGTAAATTGCAGATATGAGGTTATTGAAAGGAGGACTGCTGAGCCACTGCTCTGAACTTTGCCTCGCTGTAAGGTGCCAGTGCATTTATGTTCACACTAGCCGAATGTTATGGTCATTACACTTAAAGTTTTTTTCAGAATGGTTTGCCTGAGTGTTGTTGTTTCATAAATATATTAACATGATCTTATAAACATACAGTAGGTTTAACCTGAAAAGACAGGTGTGCTTCATTGTTCATAGTACTTTAATCCACCTTCATTTTTATAAGTTAAAACATTTAGCCTATTTAAAACCATAGGCACAGGTTTTCAGCGGGGATGGGGGCATGTCCGCCTAATGTTTGTAGGGGGTAAATTGTGCACTATATTGATCGATAAATGTATGCTGTGTCCATAATGTCCATGTTTTAATTCCTGCCCCCTCAAGGACTTTTGTTTACATGAAAAACTTTTTACTTGAGGACTTTGGAGGGGGAGCACATGGATGAAAACACCAATTGGAACAAGTCTCATCTCTCAAGTCAGCACTCATCTTGCTCTAGTTTATAATCTAACCACAGGGGCAATCTCAGAGAAATGCTAAAAAGTACTAGCACCTGCATTTTTCCAGCATTGTTCTCTAAAGTAAAAAGCTTGTTGGTTTGTTTGCTAAAGTACTACAAAGATCTAAATCTATGATGTGTAGGTGACAAAATGAATTTTCACTGATTACCTGAATTATAGTGATCCAGATATACCTTACTGATGATTTAGGTTTTGTCAGTTAATTTGTACCTATTTCTTATATATTTTTAACTTTGTAGTATTTCACTTTGAACCCATTTCTTGCAGTTTAACCACAATCCTAATACTTAATCTTTAAGAACTGACTTGTCAGTGTGTATATAGATATATTATGATGGGAGTGGCCTCTTCATGGACTTGCTGGATGGGTTGATCACACTGATGGGAGATTTACACAGTTCATACAAAGGTTATCATTATACAAAGGGTTAAGTGCTATAAACAGTGTGTTTCCCCAAAAGATCTGAAATTAAACCATGCCATTAGTTAGTGTTCATTTAATCTATAGAGTTTTTAAACTATGTTTGTTGGATACTGGTTGTGAGTTGTGAGTTGAACTACTGTTCATAGTTCATTCATACTTTTTATTCACATCCTGCTCATGAAGATATGGTCGGCCCACCTTCTCCAGACAGTGCAATCAGTCACGCAGAGTTACTGCTACTTGGAATGGGTTGGGCTTCAGTGTTAGCCCATACATGCAGTCCATAGTGGGTTGTTTCTCCACAGTAAAGTGACATTGATGTGTTAGGAGTGTTGTGAAGAGGAAGAGCTGCATTTTGGACAATTCCTCTCCAATACACCTCCTCTTTCCCATAGAGAAGATCAGGACATTGCCAGTCACATCTTT
The DNA here is from genome assembly GCA_028566435.1 of Scorpiodoras heckelii. NCBI lineage: Eukaryota > Metazoa > Chordata > Actinopteri > Siluriformes > Doradidae > Scorpiodoras > Scorpiodoras heckelii. The sequence continues at coordinate 22,447,997 of JAOVVH010000048.1, read as the reverse complement.
ATTTAGTGCCCCATCCTCATCCAGAAAGCGCAGTGGGTTGAAGATCTCAGGCTGGTCCCACTTTCTGGGGTCATGGTTCAGGGACCACTGGTTGATGAAAACCACAGTGCCTTTGGGAATGGGGTATCCATTAATGGAAGTGTCCGTAGTTGTGCTGTGGGGGATTGTCACAGGGACAAAACTGCTGAACCGCATCATCTCATAGATGAAGGCCATCACATATGGAAGATTTGGTTGGTCCTGGATGGAAGGTAGACGACTCCTCCCTACTACTTTATCCACTTCCTCCTGAAGCTTCTTCTGAACATCTGGATACCTAGAGAATGGGGTGAACAGGTTATGTTAATGGGCAAAACCTGTTCTATTTGTTTTGTAGAACTTTGTAGAACCAATGTTGAATTTGCGTTCTACAGCAGGGGAACTACTTTTGGTTATAAAATGTTAAAAAAAAAAAAAATAGTAATCAATCAGAGCACACAGGCAATATTTACATAAAATCTGAACAAGAATTCTGTAGCAAAGTGCTTTCGTATAAAGCTCTATCAGTTGAGATGGTATAAATATTTATTATTAAGTAAATACGCTATACGTGTTCCCAAGACTCTGTGCTGTTTAATCATGTAGGTTGGATATGTGTTGGAAGTAAAAAGTGCAGTACAGGAGAGCAGCTCTGTTCCCAGGCAGGGGTTCTGTAGCCGCCTCCTGCGGTTACTTGACTACAACCTGGCAGCGCTGCCGGCGATTACTCAAAGTGTTTGGTGCGCACTGACTTGCGCAATCTACAGCAAAACGTGCAAAAGGAAAGCTATTGCAGGATTCTGTCCAAGGCTACACTTCAAAGACATTCAATTTCACGTTACACTTTCTGATCAATTTATTTAGCTTCATTTATTTAGCGATCACTCTTCACAATCCTGAAAAATTTGTGTAGCTGACTATACATCAGGGTTTATTTTTGTTGTTGCTGTTGTTTGGGATTTGTTCTGTAATTTTAGATTTTTTAATTTTTTTAATGCATTTTTCTTTTTTAAGTTGACTGCATTTAAAGTCATGTCTGTTTTAGGTCTCAGTGGGTTTTTTTTATTTAAAATCAGTCTTTTAATATTCCAATTTATTTGACATTTTTGGTTTTATTTTTTTCTTTTTAGTTTTGTTATATTGTTTTGATATACACTTAACTCCATGCATATTCATTATGAAAATCTAAACTATTTAACATCAGTTTATGCTTTTCTCAGTTTTAATTGGAACAATTTCGAATCCATTGCATTTCTGATTCAGGTTAAGTGTTATTTACATTTTATAATGAACCCTAATTAATCCGAAATTCTTATTTGTAGGAACGCGCGTAAGATATTTCCTCCCCTAATAAACGTAATTCACTTAATCAAGAACTTTACTTGGATTCTAAAATAATACACCAACGTTTGCAATTCAAAACAATATATTTAATAACAATAACTAACAACTTGATGAAATACTAGTAAAAAGCAGCAGGATATTTACCTCACGAGCAATAGAAGAATCCACTGTAGTGCGGTGGAGGTGGTGTCTTGGCTCGCGCCGAAGATGTCCCCAATGGTCGGGGGCACGAACTTCTCATCCAGTAAGACCCCGGGTGCCCCGGTCATGCCGCGGTCCAGGGTCATGATGAGCGCGTCCGTCAAGTCCCGGACGATGCTCGGCTCCATGGTCTTGCGGTGCTCCACAACCTTGGTCATAACGAATTCGTAGAACTCTACGTTGAGGTCCTTGAACTGAGCAAACAGTGTTTTGATGGGGTTGGGAAAGTACTGGAGCCAAGGCATAACGTCCACGATGCTGCCGGCGCCCACGGTCTTTGTGAACTTGTCGTTACGACCCACCAACTGCAGAAACTCGGCGTCGTCGTACGAATAGCGTTTCCCGAAGCACAAGGCGCTTGTAATGTTCGCCATGGACACCACAACGTATTGGTGGGGCTGAAAGTAACCATGCGTGCGCGTTTCGTGCGTAAATTGCGAGATGAGCTCATTGACTTCGCTCAAGACGTGGTCCTCGATGGCGTTCTTGGTGTCCGGGTTACCCGTAATGAATTTGCGCACGGTCGCATGCGCCACCCGTCGGTGCACCTTCCACCATTCGCTGTAATTGCCGAAAGCCATGCTCCGACCGCCCGAGATGAAGCGGAACGAGGCGAAGTCGGGTCTGCCGGCGAAATCCACCCCCTTCTGCACGAGCGCCTGTCGGATAGCGTCGCCGTTAAGGACCACCACAGGCCGATTGCCAAGCTTGATCTGAAACACGTCGCCGTAGCGCCGTGCCATGCGTGTGAAGTAGATGTGCGGGTATCTGCCGATCTGAGGCGCATTGCCGACGATCGGCCATGGAAACGGCCCCGGTAAAGTTCTCCCGCTCCAATGACGCACCAAACCGGTCATCAAGTGGACGGCGACCAAGACTGCAAGCCAAAGCAGCAAAATATTCTGCTTTGATAGCTGCAGGAAGTCCGTTATAATCCCTGGTAACTCCATTCTAGGATCTTCAAAAATAAAAAGAAATCAGTCAATTTTTGCTTCTAATATTTCACAAAGCCTTGTTTTATTTGGCATCTATAGTTACATTTCTGTTATGCATTTAATTTGTGCACAAAGCTACTCCACAATGTACAAACCACCTTACTCAAATATTGTACGTATTAGAATCATGGTTTTGCCCTTATATCAGCACGAAAAGACTGCTTACTTAGATTCTCAAACTTGCTGCTGCGTGGGAAAAGCAAATGTCTTTTCAGGGACAGAGTGCACGCGAAGACGCGAAGTTCAAGTTTCATTCCTAATGCTTTTATGAAGAGAAACTTGCCGCTCCGAACGCATTGCACTGTATAACCCTAACAAATTATATCTAAACTCTTGATATATCAATAAAACGATGCCTTATGAGATTAAGTCTATCCTTCCACACATCACTGGGCTTATTTAGATACGGCGCACGCTCGGTCCCACCGTACACGCAGCTCGTAGTTCCAATAACGCTGTCGAGATCTGCGTGAATTGGTTGTATAGTATAGGCTATGCACCAGTAAGCTTTTACCTCCTCCTCTCTGCTTCACTCACTCCCTCCACAAATCCACACTCACACACAGAAAGATAAGTGAAACTCGAGTTGCCAGTTTGAAGGATTTACACTCCCTGACCTAAGCACGGTGTTAAACATGTTTAAACCAGACTAAACTGTAATTCCCCAGCCCGTCTTTCTACCTGTCTAATGCAGTTTCCCATTACAACGTCAAATATTATAAGGTTGGGTAGTAAAAGCGCACGATCTGGCAACGCGAGTTGGATGCTGGTTCTGTCAAAGTTAGCAGTGTGTTCTGAGTGTTGATGCGGCGTCACTCAGCAACGCAGATCTTCTGTTACAGCATCGGTAGCACAATAAGGCCTGTTAGCTAGTAAAAAACAACAACAAAAAAAAACGTGATGTGATGTTCAAAAAGCTCTACTTTTAGCTTAGCGTTGGAATTTTAGACCCCAAAGGAATCATGTTTGACTCTGCTTGAAAGAAATGAATAGGTCGTATTGACAGTCCCAACAACGGGAGCATAAGTTTTAACTTAAATAACTTTCAACTTTGAACCCACATTTATTCACTGAATACTCCAAGGAATAAACAGCGACACCTGAATAATGTCAATGAAGTTTATGAATCGTCAATACAAAAGTCATGTATATGCAGTTTTATATGCAATAAAAACAAATGCATCCAGTTGCACATCCCCATTTTTTCTTCAAAAACAACATGAACTTAAATACAGCGACTGTTTTCTGAAACACTCCAATTTGTGATCAGATAAAAATTTCCTAAACATTATGATGTTTAACATTATAAAGTTTTAAGGTGTGTGTGCCTTTTTTTATATCTTTGTTTTGACCAAATGTCCCCACAAGGATAGGAATATCTGATATTTTTACTTTATGGGGACATTTTGCTGGTCCCCATAAGGAAAATGTGTGTTGTTGTTGTTGTTTGTTGTTGTTAGGCTTAGACGTAGCATTAATTTGCTGCATTAATAATTAGTCAGAGGAAGGTCTTGATTGTTCGTGTGTGTGTGTGTGTGTGTGTGTGTGCGAGCGCGCGCGCGCGCGAATGTACAAAAAACACAGATAACAGTTTTAGGCAATATACCGTAGTTAGAATATTGCATTATGCCACTGGACTCATCCAGACTTTTTTTCACATATGTTTCATTTGGCTCATCATAGGGGTCTTAAGCCTAATCTTTAATATCATTGTACAACAACTAATGATTTGAGTCTATATAATGACTATGTATCATAGAAAATAATTATAATGCTACTTGCATTCACCAAGCACTTTATTATGGCTACACCTGTACACATAGGCTACACATTCATGCAATTATCTAATCAGTCATTCATGTGGCAGCAGTGCAATGCATACAATTATGCAGATATGGGCCAGTAGCTTTGGGTAATGTTCACATCAACCATCAGAATGGGGAGAAAACAATATTTTAATGATTTTGACAGTGGTATGATTGTTGGTGCCAGACAGGCTGGTATTAGTGTGACTCCTGATCTCCTGGAATTTTCATGCAGAACAGTATCTAGAGTTTACTCAGAATGGTGCAATAAGGAAAAACAAACATCCAGTGAGTAACAGTTCTACAGATGAAACACCTTGTTCATAAGAGAAGTTGACAGAGAATGGCCAGAATGGTTTGTGCTGACAAAAGAGGCTCCAGTAACTTAGATAACTGCTCTGTACAATTGTTGTCATCAGAAAAGCATCTCAAAATGCACAACACCTTGAGGCGGATGAGATACAACAGCAGAAGTTCTACTTCTGTCAGTGAAGGGCAGAATGCTGAGTCTGCAGTGGGCATGGGCTCACCAAAACTGGACAGTTGAAGACTGGAAAATGTAGCCTGTTTTGATGAAGCTCAATTTCTGCTGAGGCACACAGACACCAAAAGCATGAATCCATGGTCAGTCCAACAGTCTAGTAGAGGTGGTGTAATGGTGTGGGGAATGTTTTCTTGGCACACTTTGGGCTTGTTAATACCAATCAATCATGGAGTGCCACAGCCTATTTGAATATTTGTTGCTGACCATGTGCATACCTCCATGGCCACAATTTGCTCATCTTCTAATGGCTACTTCCAGCATGATAATGTACTACATAACAAAGCACAACTCAATTCTGGTTTCATGAACATGGCAATGAGTTCAATGCTCTTCAGTGGCCATCCCTGGGGTAGCATGGTTGCTCGGTGGCAAGCACTTTTGCCTCACAGCAAGAAGGCCCTGGGTTCAAATCCAGGTGGAGCAGTCTGGGTCCTCCCTGTGTGGAGTCTGCATGTCCTCTCTGTGTCCATGTGGATTTACTCTGGGTATTCTGGGTTCATCCCACAGTCCAAAGGCATGTAATTTATGTGAATTGGACATACAAAAGTGCCTGCACTGTCTGACATTGAACTACACTGAAGGTGTGTATCTTCACACCTAAAATGTGTGTATCAACGTAACCTTGTTCCTCTCATGAATAGCCATAGATGCTGATATGACATTAAATAAACCAACAAACAAACAGTTTCCCAGTCACCAGTTCTAAATCTAATAGAACACCTTTGGGGTGTGGTAGAATGGGAGATTTGCAGCATGAACTCACACCTGGTGAATTTGCAGGAATTCTGTGATGCAGTTATATAAATATGGATCAAAATCTCAAAGGAATGTTTCCAAAGACTTGTGGAATCATACCATGAAGATTTGAGGCTGTTTTGAGAGCAAAGGGAAGCCCTACCCAATCTTAATATGATGTTCCTAATAAAGTACTTTGTGAGTCTATTTAAGCCCTGAATGACATACACTTTAAATGGGAATTCAGCATTTAGAGCACTACTGCTATTACTGCTACTACTACTATTACTACTACTACTACCAGCATTATTATTATTAGTAGTAGTAGTAGTAGAAGTAGTAGTAGTAGTAGTAGTAGTAGTAGTAGCAGCAGCAGTAGTAGCAACAACGACAACAATAATAATAATAATAATAATGTTTACTACATTAAATATTTCACATCAAAAAGAAAATCATGTTTCATGCAGTATATTCGATAATGATAAATTTATTGAATTTAAACAGATGAAAAATCTGATAAGATAAATTAAAAGAAAAATACATCATGTTCCTATCTTTTTAAGGAAGTATGGACTATTATTTTGTATATTGCCCGAAACAAGCTATGATGTGAATATTCTTGAAAAATTTTACTGATTAACATTGCAAATGTATCTTCTTTGCCTTAATGGCGTATAAAATTATACTGTACAAAGTGACTTTGTAGGAATGAGTTAGTCTTTGATCTGAAGTACATGAGACTATGTTACGATGAAGAAATAATATTTCATTAAGCTGGGAAAGGAACAAACCATTCACAGAGACATCCAATTGACTTCAAAACTTCAGTGCCCGTGTTCCCCTTATATCCATTTCTATTTATGGCTCTATACAGTGATTACAATGTGAGGGTCGGAAGTAGTGATGAAACTTGAAGCGGCCATAAGTACTTTATTAGTGTCCTTTATTTTTCCACTGATAAAACTGAGAATAATATGAATGCATGAAGATCAGTTTCTGCCCGTACGGGTATGTGCTAAAGCTGTAGTCCACATTGTAGTTTTCTGTTTTCTGTTTTATGTGTTCTGTTTTTTATGAATCAAACAAAACATGGTAAAATCGTAATTTGATCATAGCTTCATAAAAAGACACGCTGATCATCCTTCATTTTGCCACTAGGAGGACACTATGCATTTATTCCTGACAAAGGACATTTATTGGGAGATAATCATTCAACACACACAACAGGACTTGCTGAAATAGGCCAGGTAAGGCTCTTGATTAATTATGTAGGACTTTTTGCATAGAAATTAATTTAGGATAATAGGCTGCAGATATGCCACCTTTAGCTTATAACCCTAGATGACCTTTAATTAAGATTAAAAAAAACATAGTCTAATCGAAGCAAAACAGGAAAGTGTATTTGTGTTTGTTTTGTAAATGGTATTGTCGTCGTAAGTCAGAGGCTTTCAATATTCTTATTAATATTCCTAAACTGAACAAATAATATTCAGGACTTTTGGGGTGTCTCAATAACGATAATTAATTAAAAACAATACCAAAGTTCACAGCATTATCTTAGTAATCACACTGCGCCACAGGCTTCTACCAAACGTTAGTTATGATAACTGGTTAGTTTATTAACACAGATTACTGTTTAACAGAGTAATGTGCGGGAAACTCCGCAGCAGCTCCGCCGCTGTTCTTCAGTACCACGGACAGCGCATGCGCCAAACCACAACCTTTCAGCACAGTAATGAGTTGTCTTCTGCAGACACACAGAGACAATACACTAATAAAACTTTCGTATTTAAAGTAAATAAACGAAATACATTTCACAATTAATAAAATGCACGTGTTTATTTTTAAAATAATTTCCTATTCTCTTTTAAATCCCATCGGATTCAGATCAGATACAACTTTACTGTCATTGCACATATATTAAGACAACAAGATGCAGTTTGACATATAACTAGAAGTGCAATAAGCAGTAAAGTGCACAGTAATATAAATAAATACGGATATATGTATATATATTATATAGCGTGGAGGATAAATGCATTGTGATATATAACATTCTAGCAGTTTTACTGTATGAGCAAAGTAAATTAATATACTATGAATACACTAAGATATATACATAAGATATATACAAAAAGGAAATGAGTACTGTAATAATCTAAACCGTATTAACAGAATAAATAGGAAGGTATATAGGTAGCTGATAGGTGCAGTGGCAGATCTAGGATTTTTCTGAGTAAGGGGCCATCAAGGAGCCACAATATTCATAGAGGGGCCAAGTATTTGTCCAACATCCTTACACATAATCACCGGTTTTGGTAAGGATATATACATTTCACCAGTCACACCATGTTCAAACATGTTCATCTGTAAGCTTTATTCATGCTGGACATTCCTATTTGGCTCATTAGCACCACTAGTGTTTGGGCATGGAATTGCATCCACCTATAATCTGATCATTGCTCTCGGGCAAAGGACAGATGAGTGACAGGACAGGGGCACTTCAGGGGGCCAATCAGATTTCAGCTGGGGCCAATGCTCCTGTGGCCCCACCCCTAGAACCGCCATTGAATAATAATAATAATAATAATAATAATAATAATAATAATAATAATAATTGAAACTACTTAAAAAAAAATTGATGTTAATGCAAACAAAAAGTGCATCTTGCTGCCAGGTCTATTTGTGTTGAAATAAAAGTTGGTGAAACGAGTTTCAGTTTGTTTATCAGTATTTATTTGTTTATTTTACTTTTCAGCACATTTTAACAATATCGCAATAATACCGATAATCGCGACAATTTTGGTCATGATAATCATGATATGAAATTTTAATATCATTTCATCTCTAATACAATGTTAAGATGTTACTGATTTTAAATTGTGAAGGGATTTTGATATCTTGCAAGGTGTTGAATGGCGAAACAATTAGAGCTGTCACAAAAAATGTTTTTTATTGTGTTAATTGAGCGATGAATTTTTTTCAATCATGGTTTTAACGCACATTTTGATTTGCGTTGTACATGCAGGTTTTTCAATGTTCTATTTTAAGAGAAACGGCTGTTGAATGTTGCCTGATTATTCACAACTTTGTTTGATAAAAGTGAAATATGAAAGATGATTGATGTCTTTACATTTTTTTTAATTTAAAGGGAACTGCACGGGGTGTAGGCAGCTAGGGAGCATGGGTATATCACTTCGCCAGAAGTTCTGTTGTGCTGCTGGTACATGATTGGCTGATTTGATTTTACCTCAAAGACCTGTCGCTGCAATGGAAGGGAAGGAATTTGCGTATGTGTTATGTGGATCTATCGCCTTTGTCATCTCTGTCACTCATTAAACTGATGTAACATACAAAAATATAGCAACCCAAAAAGAGCTACAACTTCTTTGACCATTGTTCCTTTCAATCTTTAGCAATGTTTATGATAGCTAACGAGCTAGATCAGAGCACTGTGCATGAGAAGAGACAACCAAAAATACATTACACAATTAAAATTCATCACTCACAGTTCACAGACATTTCATCACATTTACTTCAAAAAAGTCTACAGCATACACAATTAGTCTGAACAGTGTTGTTTGATTTATCATGATAAATAAAGCCGGGTTCTGTAATGAAGGTGCAATCCCGAGGCTGTCCGCAGTTGATGATGTTGCAGGGCGTCCAAATAGAGCTGTTTTAGTGACCAAGTAACGTAAAGGTCAATTTCGGAATGTTTGTGTTTGCCAATGGCGCCGCTGGTTTGCGTAATATAACTAATTTTTAATCTGCGTTAAAATTTTTGGTGGAGTTAATTTTTTAAATTGCGATCAATTCTTTAACGTGTTAATTTGACAGCACTTGAAACAATACATTTATATGTCTCTCCACGCAAATGTGTCATGAATTCGCCATGCATTGCTTGATAAGCTCAAACTTCACATGATATAGGGAATGAAGATTATGATGATAACCACATGCCCAGAGTGACACTGTCATAACACCACCATCTGGCTACAGAAAGAGTGGCTTTTCATTGCTCTCAGCTATGGTGCTCCTGGAAATTTCCTTGGACTCATTTCAAATTTAGTGTACATTCATGGCCAAAAGTTTTAAGACTGACAAAAATTTTGTTTTTTCACAAGGTTAGCTGCTTCAGTGTTTTTAGATCTTTTTGTCAGATGTTTCTATAGTATACTGAAGTACAATTATTAGCATTTCATTAGTTTTTTAACTTTTATTGACAAAACCATCATGTTTATGCAAAGACTTAATATTTACAGTGTTGCCTCTTCTTTTTCCAAGACTTCTGCAATTTGCCCTGGCATACTGGATATCAGCTTCTGGGCCAAATTCTGACTGATGGCAACCCATTCTTGCCTATAACAAGGCAAAAGTGATAACTTGACTTTTTAACTGATTAGTGCTTGGAGTTTTCAAAATTTCTGTGTTTTTGTTTGTCCACCTAATTTTTAAGGATTGACCCAAAGGTTCTCAGTGGGATTGAGATCTGGGGAGTTTCCTGGCCATGGACCCAAATTTTCAATGTTATGTTCACTGAGCCACTTTTGCCTTGTGACATGGTGCTCCGTCATGCAGGAAAAAGAATTGTTCATCTCCAGATTGCTCCTGGATCATTGGGAAAAGTTGCTCTTGAGGATGTTTTGATACTGTTCTTTATTCAACGCAGTGTTCTTAGGCAAAATTGTGAGTGAGCCCACTCCCTTGGATGAGAAGCAACCCCACACATGAATGGTTTCAGGATGCTTTACTGTTGGCATGATACAGGACTCATGATAGTGCTCACCTTTCTTCTCCGGATAATAATTTTTCCAAATGTCCCAAACAGTCTGAAGGGGGCTTCATCAGAGAAAATATCTTTGTCCCAGTCGTCTGCAGCCCAATCCCTGTACTTCCTGCAGAATGTCAGTCTGTCCTTGATGTTTTTCTTGTAGAGAAGTGGCTTCTTTGCTGCCCTTCTTGACACCATGCCATCCTCTAAAATCCTTTATGGACTTAAGGGGTTAAAATACTGCTACAGGTACATCTCCAATTAACTCACATTATGTCAATTAGCCTGTCAGAAGCTTATAAAGCTATGGCATCATTTTGTGGAATTTCTGAAGCTATTTAAAGGCACAGTCAGCTTGATGTATGTAAACGTCTGACCCACTGGATATAGCAAGATAATGAATTGTGAGTGAAATGATATGTAAAGATTTGTTGGAAAAATTGCTTATGTCATGTACAAAGTAGATATCCTAAACAGCTTGCTAAAACTATAGTTTGTTGACCTGGAATCTGTGCAGGGGATAAATGAGTTAAACCTGTGTATGTAAACTTATAACTTCAGTGGATGTGAGATGCGATTGTAAAGGAGCTGAACAACCTCAGCTTGCTATGGGAGCCACTAGACTAGTAAGATCAGCACAGCACAACATGATGGACTGCTGAGTTTTAGTATTCAAGAAAATGTGTCTCAATAACAGCATTCCCCTGTAGCTAATGGGCCTAATTGCTATCTGTGGTTTGTTAGGGTTGTGCAACCGCTGACCAGATCTCCAAATACTGTTAAATCTCCCCAGCTGATTTTTTTTTTATTATTGTGTTCCACCATGCAAATTCAAAAACTGTCTGGAGAACAGATGTTACTAATAAAGTGGATGGTAAGTAATGAAAAATCCCAAGAGAGACATTAGTTGTAATGAATTTTGCATGGTTCGCTGGAGTCCCCGGATTTGTAGCCCTATCCACACTGGTAGATTTCAATGACTTTGTTTTGCATATGCATTTCACTGTCTTTACAATATGGCATCATGGGCTGCTTTTGAGACCTTCTAGCCTGCTGCATATTGCCAGACACGTTCTATTTAAGGTGATGTTTAGATACAACACATCTGGCAGTAATCGTACCTGGGAGAGGGGAGTGAAATTGAGCCCAATAGTCAGTTGAATTTGGTTAACTGGTTGGTTTAGTAGCTAAGGGAGCAGTTCATTTTTCACAGGGGGCCAGGTAGGGCTGAATAACGTTTTACCTTAAGTAAATCTTCATTTAAAAACAGAATTTTATGCTTACTTGGGTTATCTTTGTCTAATATTAAAAGTAGTTTGATGAACTGAAATAATCAAGGATGACAGATCTGCCAATGTGAATGGGCAAATACTTTAAAAAATTTCAGTATGTATTATAAAATAGGAATGCATACATTCATTAGGTAAGCATTGCGGGGGGGGGGGGGTTAACAGTGGCTCATTATCATTTAAAGCAGAAGTCACTGAAACAGAGCATTTTGAAAGAGACAGGGTGAATAAAGTGCTGTGGCATTTGATCTATGTGGAATTTTAACCAAATAGTATCACATATTTCAATAAGACCACAGGGACCTGTATTCATTTGAGGAAAATGGGTATCATATGTCCTCTTTAAAATAAATGTAGTACCAAGAATTCCTCCAACTTTTCCAAGATGCACTTGCTTAAAGTAACCTATTGCTTACCAGTTATTTGCCCTCAAGTGAAAACAATTCATGTGACCAGTGCATGCTTGTCTTGTTAGCTGCTAGCATTTATTGGTTTATTATAGACATCTTGCATGCTACCATGCATTCATACTAGTGAGCAGAAAAAGCATTCTGACTATCTCAGAGGTCTATAATAAATTTTCTGTCAAAGTTTTGATTAACTTTGATGTGAGTCCAAAAAGCTCATAAAATTTTGTTGTTTTATGTATTTTATGTAACCCTATTACACATTTTATCTATTCAGTGTATGTGTATATGTATATACAGTAGTGCTCAAAAGTTTACATACCCCAGCAGAATTTTTTCTTGGCCTTTTTTCAGAGAATATGAATGATAACACAAAAACTTTTTTTCCACTCATGTTTAGTGGTTGGGTGAAGCCATTTATTGTCAAATGACTGTATTTTCTCTTTTTAAATCATAATGACAACCAAAAAGATCCAAATGACCCTGATCAAAAGTTCACATACCCCAGTTCTTAATACCGTGTATTGCCCTCTCTAACGTCAATGACAGCTTGAAGTCTTTTGTGGTAGTTGTGGATGAGGCTCTTTATTTTCTCAGATGGTAAAGCTGCCCATTC
>JAOVVH010000048.1:22288276-22304343 GCA_028566435.1 Scorpiodoras heckelii | reverse complement strand
AAAGGAGGCCCTACACCATACTAATAAATTATTGTGGTCTAAAACCAGGTGTTTCAGTTTCATTGTCTAACCCCTGTGTATTCAGTTTGCTTTTGTATTTCCCAATTTCATGATATTTCTCAGTGTTCTAACTTGGTCCTACTGATCCATCATAACTGGATCAATGTATTTTTTTACTTGGTGGAATTATGTGACCTTCTCTGTTTGAAGGGCCACATCTTTAAATGTCTGCCTAATGATGCAGTGGCACACCTTACAGCTAGTATGGCAGCAGGCTAAAAAAATTATTTGTGCACTTTTGACAGAATTGATTCAGAGTACAGTGTCACCATAAAACTTAATACATGTTTACATATTTCTTCTAGTATTATCCACTGGAGGAGGTACTTGCTGCAGAGTACATGTTGGAGGACTTCAGACCAGACCTTATAGAGATGGTGTTGGATAAGCTGAGACCCGAGAATGTCAGGTATGTAAAAGAATGTATATGATCACTTTTTAAAGTGAGGTCAATGTGTTTAATGGTATTCTTAACAGTACTGAGCCAATATGTCTATATAACACTAGCTCAGCCCTGATCAATCACTACTGCCGTAGCCCTAAGCCTTTCTTTTGGAAGAAAGCCTAATACACTTTATGTGAAAAATATAAGATTAAGTTCTTGGGCATAATTCATGGCCTGAAAAGTAGGTCAGGCAAAATTGTTTTTGCCTCTTAGGTAGTGATTGAGTTTGCCCAGACTTTGGACAAGTGATTTACTTCAAAGAAACATCTTTCCATTTGAACTCTTTCATTTCAAGTCAGTGAACTGTTTCCCCAGGGGCAAATGATACTGTTAGTTATTGGCTTGAATTTGCTACAGTGTGTGTTTGAAAAGGAAACTGTTTATTTATCAACATTTTCTGACATGGGGAAGCCATATGAATTCCTCTGAAGTTTCAAAATAGAGTTTAGAAATGGATCTGTCCATAGTGAGAATCAAAATATGGCATTATATGCAAATATACATCTCACTGAATATTGTTGTTGTTGTTGTAATACATGACATTTTTGTTTATATTGTCTTAATTTAAACTGCAGCATTTCCTAGAGATGACAATTTCAGTCTACAGAGTTCAAACAGTCTTAAACAGTCACTCAGATGTATTGCAACCCTGTAACCCAGCCTATCTTAACATGTACTCCATTCAGTGCTTGTGTACATCTGCGTATTAGTTAAGGTTGATGATCCTCACACCATTAACCCGCAGTCTCTCGTGTAGTTTTCTGTTTCAGGGCTATGATGGAAATGGACTGTCATGTAGTTTAGTTACCAGACAAGCTGATAAAAAGAAAGCTTGCCTGGAAATCCACTTATGCGTGTAAATGACTCATCCAGGCTCCTGAATTGGTTTAGCAGCCGTGTTTATTGCAAGGCAGCCTTGGTGATTACTGTACCTTATGCAGAGTTTCAAGTCTTGTGAAACTTGAGCAGTGGTAGAAATCTGTGCTAACAGCCATGGAGGGAACATAGTTAATCACCATTACCATTTAAACATCATAAGAGTACCAGTCTTCATTTTTCCAATAGAGGGGGCTTTGGACTTCTCTTTGGATTATACTTGGGTTCAAATAGCCTGCTCAGGTCTGGAGATGTTGACTATTTTGGGCTGTGTTATTCAAGTGATTGATTTTGGTGACTCAGAATAGTGGGTCATTGTTCTGAAAGTCCTGCATCGATCAGAGCTCTGGGCCTGGTGCATTTCTGTCCAGATACAGCACATCGATCCCTGTCTTGGTAGTCCAAAGGTTCACTGGAAACTCAAGCTTCCCACATGTAATGTAATAATCCTGATTCTGAGAGCCACTTACTATAGAGCAGATCTTCTAAAAGCAGAATTCTGCAGCCTGTTTCCTCCAGGGAGGCTGTGAGAGATGGGAAGTGTCAGTGTCTGTAAACTGAGAGTGGTCTGATTGTAGCACAGGTATTTATGTTTGTCTATTCCTGTTCCTCTTCAGGGTCGCTGTGGTCTCCAAGTCATTTGAAGGACAGACTGACAAGACAGAAGAGTGGTATGGAACACAGTACAAGCAGGAATCGATATCTGATGAGGCCATTAAGGTGAGATGCTCTTCTCTTGGATTGCACGGGGATCAGTTAAATTAACTGGCTAATTTGTTGGAAAAACATCTCTATATCTGAATTACAAGACATTTTGGATATGTACACCAGCTCGGTTTTTCCCAGTCTTACTACTGTTAAGTACATCTGCATGAGTTGACTTGTGGGTAGTAATAAAAATTCTGATCGCTTGCTGCCAGGTTTTATTTTGGAACCTTGTCATAGCTTGCTAAAACACTGAATTTGTTCAACATAAGCAATAACAATAGAGTAAGGAAGATGCCATAATGTACAGTGACTGTGCAGGAATGAACTTTTTAAACTTTATTCTGTAACCATTTGCCTTTCCAGTTGTCTGTATATCTTGTTTATTCTTGTTGTGCTACTCTTCCACTTTGTGTTCATTTTAAGCCACATTAGCTTTATTGATCTTTTTCAGAACTGGCAAAATGCTGACCTCAACGGAAAGTTCAAACTACCAATGAAGAATGAATTCATCCCCACTAACTTTGAAATTTACCCTCTTGAGAAGGACTCCCCATCCTATCCTACTTTGATCAAGGTGTGTTTTTAGCTCCATTCCTTCCCTGCTTTCCAAAACCTTTTTATTTGTATAACTGATGCTTTATCCACACTCTTCACATCCATTTAAATTCTGACTTTGTAGTACTTTTATTATTGCTGTAGAAAGTGTTAGGAGATGACCAGTGTGTATACCTGTGCTTTTGTCTTCTGTCTGGAGTGAAGTACCTGAACTGAAAATGTGTTCTGTTTCAATAGGATACTGCGATGAGTAAAGTGTGGTTCAAGCAGGATGATAAATTCTTCCTGCCCAAGGCCTGTTTAAACTTTGAATTTTTTAGGTAAGTTCTTATCGGGGATCAGTCATTGGAATTGACACGTTACATTAATGTTGCTTTATTTACAGCCTCACTGTCAACAAATGATGGAGGTGCTGGTTTTGATGTTATGGTATTTTCTGTCATTTCTGAAGGAGACAGCTGTGCCATTGCCATTTATTGTGCACCCTAATTACCCAAATGTATCTGATGGAGGGGTGGAAACTGGCCTGGCCTCTATAACGGTGTTAATCCATTAGATAATATCTTTATTAATGGTCTTATAATGTACATTCAGTGCTTAATTTATGTAATCAATTTGAAAATTAAGTTTTAAGTTCTTCAACTTAAATGCATCTTCTAGTACATGGTGATTTTTACCCCTTCTTTTTTTTTTTTATTAACCCTTTCTATCATGGTGCAGTTTCTTATTTACAGGTGTTGGTGTATCGATGCGAGGCTGCACAAAATATAATTTTGGTGAAATGCAGATGTCTTGCCTTGATTAGTAGTGTATCAGTAACACCCTAAAATGCAAAAGTAATATGTTTGGATTGATCACTGCTATTGTCTCCACAGCCCTTTTGCATATGTGGATCCATTGCACTGTAACATGGCATATTTGTACCTTGAACTTCTTAAGGACTCCCTCAACGAGTATGCATATGCAGCCGAGCTAGCTGGCTTGAACTATGACCTCCAAAATACCATCTATGGGATGTATGTAAGTATCCAAATTACCCTCGCTCACATTTTGCATCCCACTCCAGTACCATCATAACACCATTATTACCCAGCTGTGCAAAGCAATCTGCCCCTTCTCTCTTTTAACAAAGTGTTGTACAAAAAGGCCAGATGGTGGTTTGGAAATTTTATTAAGTTGGCCAGTGTTTATATACAAACCCTATTTCCAGAAAAGTTGGGACACTTTGTAAAATTCAATAAAAACTAAAAACTGTAATTTGTTAAATGACTTGAACTTTATTTATCTGAGAAACGTACAAAGAAAACAGTTTCAGTGTTTTCACTAACAAACCTGATTGTATTTTATAAATATAAAAAAAAGAATGTGATGTCTTCAACACGCTCAAAAAGTTGGGACAGTAGCAAAAAAAAAAAATCTGTTCTCTAAAGTTCCACAATATTAGCAGTTTAAGTGGTAACAGATGAGGTCATCAAGATTGAGTATAAAAGAAGCATCTACAGTAGGATTAGTCTTTGCAAGCAAGGATGGGTTGTGGTTCACCACTTTGTGCCAGACTTCATGAGAGAATTGTCAGTTAATTCAAATTAGGGTTGTCACGATACCACAGTTTTGACTTCAATACCAATACTAAGGCTAGTATCGCGATTCTCGATACCGAAACAATACTTTGGCAAAAATACAACAAAAATATAAAGTAATTTTCCTATGTCTGAACTTAAATTGTTTATTTAACATGGAAAAACACTGAAAATCAGATTATTAAACCTTGCTAAATAAAGCAACAATCTTGCTATATAATAAATACTTCAAACATGGCCGTTCTTGTTCTGAAATTAGATGTTAGGGAGTTTCTTTGCCTGTTTAAGTTTTCTAGTCCAGAAAACCAGTATGGAAAATAAAGAGTCAGAAGAACATTCATAATTTGAAGTTACAACCACTGCTCCATTTTAAACACTAATATTTTACCGTTTAAAATCAGCCACAGTAAATTTACCGATTAGGTAGTCTACTTGCTTTACAGCCTAATTGCAATGGAAACGCGAACACGTGAGCATCATCATGAGTTCACATGTCAAGACGAGTAATTACCGTAGTTTATCCCCGACGCAAACAGTTACAACAAAATATTTCACTAACCACTTGAGAAAGCTCCCTGGCGTAGCCATTAACTTTACTAACCTGTCGAGTTTTCAGCTCTTGTAGAGGTCGGGGTGCTTGTCGGCCAAATGCTTAGCCAAGTTGCTGGTGTTGCCTGTTTTGCACTGGAGAGATTTATATACTTTTGCATACTGGGATTGTTGTGTCTGTTGGCTTCCTGTCTTCATCAGCAATGTAGGCAAAATATGTCCACACTTCACTCCTTAAGCCAGTTTTTTCCACAAGTCGCAGATGTGAGAGAACATCTTTCGGTTTTGGCGCTGCCATGCTAACGACAGAATTTGTGCTGCTCCAGCTGGCTTGAGTGTGTTACCCATCCGAGTTAAATCAGTACGCACAATTTGATTCACTTATTCAGAATACTGATTCAGGTGCTCAGGCTATAGTATTAAGATCATCGAATATTACAGAATCGAATAGTTTGAAGTGTTGTAGTATCGAAAAAGCATCGAACTATCGATGCCTCGTGCATCTCTAGTTCAAACACAAGCTTTGCAAAGCACAAGATTGTAAAGGCCAAGGGCAGAACCCGCTGCCGAATGTGTGTGACCATCGAGCCCTCCGGCGGTATTGTTTTTGTATTGTTATTGTTGAAACCGTCATGCTACCGTGATGGACATAGCCACATGGGATCGGGAGTACTTTGGAAAATGATTGTCACTTAAAACAGTCCACTGTTGCATCATGAAATGTAACCTGGAATTGTATTATGCAAAGAGGAAGCCATATATTAGTTTTGCACAGAAATGCTGGCAAGATCTCTGGGCCTGAAGTCATCTGAGATGTACTGATGCAAAGCAGAACACAAGTGAATTAACATATTATGGATTTCAGATTTTATTGCATTTTTACAAAGTCTCCCATCTTTTCTGGAAATAGGGTTTATATAAAGTCGTATCTTTAGTATGTTCTGGTATCCATTCAGGGTTTTCTGCTTAGTCAGCTGGTCTTGGGTGGCTGAATCTGATTATATAAATAGTAGCTTTAAGTGTGACGTGGTCTTGTTGTGCCGTCACATTTTTCCCTTGAAAAGGTTTTTGGTACTGCCATGCAAAAATCTGACTCCGTCTAACCACTTAACCTGAGAGCTAAGATTAATAGCAAACTTGGGGGTATTTAGTACCTCCGGTTCATCTGACATGTTTTTGGACTGTGGGAGGAAACCATGCTCCACGTGTAAAGGAACCAGGCCACCCAGTCTGGGAATCGAACCCAGGCCCTTCTTGCTGTGAGGAGACAGCGCTACCCACTGTGCCACTGTGCCACCTGCTATAAGCAGATAACTATTTGGAATGCCATAAGGACGGGGGCATTTCCAAAGTGTGTATTAATGTATGTTCTCACATACTTCAACTCAGGAAAGGCTGTTTAATTTGGTTAATTATTTACCAAATTACCTGATTATTTGAATCGTGTGTGTTTGTATCGGGGAAAATCCTAAAAAAATTTGCAGGACAGGAAGTACTCCAGGACCGGTGTTGGGAACCTGTGGGGCAGATGGCAGTTTCTGCATTAGCCCTTGTTGGCTCTGCCAGAGTTGAGGCTGCATATACATACTCTTAGAGACACGTTTTCCCCTCTTCTCTGTCTGTCTCTTGTTTTTATTGTTCTTTTCCTCCCTCATTCATGTCCTTTTTTTTTGACAGTTTTAAGTCACCCTTTTTCAACAAACATGTCTATTTTTTTGTGTTTCTTTGTTAGTCGCTACCTATATGCAGATCCCCTGCACTGCAACATGACGTACCTGTTTCTCAGGTTGTTGAAGGATGATTTAAAAGAGTATACATATGCAGCCCGACTGGCAGGGCTGAGCTATGGCATAGCCTCAGGAATGAATGCCATCCTTGTAAGTATGGCATGTCAACTAACCCATCATGTGTGGCAGGGCAAAGGTTAAGGGACGCTTGAAGCTTCTTAGTGTGCTAAATTGGTTTTCCAAATCCTTTGCTTGTGTCTTTGTCAATGCTTAAAAGGTAAGTGATGAAACTCTAACTATCAGCACAAACCGAGTGGATTTGTCCAGCTCTGCTAAAAGACTACGGCTTGTCTGCATACAAGCTTTTATTCCACTTTGTGACCTTGTATTGTACTTTTGACATGCTGATGTATAGCGTCCTTGTTTAAAGACAAATTTGCAGAGACAGCCATTTTCATGCAATTACTTATTTTCTAAAATACACCCATCAGTACAATCTCGCCAGCCAGAGGACATTTATATACTTGGCGAATGTCACCTGCTGATTGGAGTCTTGCCACACTGGCTGCCCTTTTGTTGTGTTTACTTCATTAGATGTCTGGAAGACTTTTAGATAGGCTTTAAAACATGGGGGTTGTGTCTGTACAATGGCCATTAATGTTCTAATACATTTGCTGACGTGCTATTACCTGCAAGATGCACAAAAGTTTGTGTTGGTCCATTGTATATTGTACATTGATGGGTTTTTAGGTATGCACTCTAAGGTTATGCATGGATTTCCTCCAGGGGGGCCCCATTTCCTTCCACAGTCCAAAAACATGTTAGGCATACTGGAGATACTAAATCCAACCCCTACCCAGACACATGTGAAACATTAACCTCTCCTTTCATGAATGTAACCACTGTATAAACCATGATGTTATACTGCTAATAAATAAAGTAAATGTAGTGTTCTGCTGTTGTAACCCATCTTTCTTAAGAACCGCCCAAGATGCTTTTCTGCTGACCATGTTTGTAAAGAATGGGTTTTTTTGAGTTACGTAGCCTTCCTGTTAGCTCGAACCATTCTGGCCATTCATCTCTGACCTCTCTCAACAACAGTGCTTTTCTTCCCACAGAACTACTACTCACTGGATGCTTTCTGTTTTTCACACCATCCTGTGTATGCTCTGCTGATGCACTATATTAAATTATCAGTACTAATCATTCTAATAATATTTGTACACTAGTGTAGAGAGTGTACTGAAAAAAGCATACCAGCACTCAGGATGTTGTTTTGCTGTGCCATTAAGAAAAAGCTAACTGAGCTTTTTGAATCCGCTTCAGCCATATAAAAATATCAGTTGCGATCACATCACTGCCTGTCAGTGGTATGCATGGGGTTTCTGAAGCTGCAGACTTGTGTATCATTTCTCACACTTGACTTGACCTTTGATTAACAAGGGCAGCCCTGTTCACTGTTCCATTTCTGCTCATGATGGCTCGCTGGTTTGTTGCCATACTTGTAGAAATTGAAGAACATTCTGTTCTAGTAGAGGGCATCTTTGATTACCTTGCCAGTTTAACACACTAACTTTGCGCTTGGAACTGCTCATGCAGACCATATTAATATAATTACAGCAGTGTTTAGGCATAATGATTATGATTAGGCATTTTCTGTGCTTCTAGGAGCTTCAGTGTGTCAAATTGATGTCAATCTATAAATTGTTTGCAGTCTTAAAGTTATCGTATTGCTGAAGTGTGGTTTTAGGCAAACCAGTGCTGCACAGGTGAAGAAGGAATGAAGTGAATGTGTTACCCTGAGAGTTTGCCACTTGGTTGTATTACTCTGCACTTTGCTTTTTACTGCCTTGAATATTCTTTATCTTAGTAGTGGTATCAGGTTCATAACTATAAACATGTCCCCACTTTCTCAGCAGTTGGTTGCAACCAATTCAATTCATTCTTAGTTCTTAGGTCTGTGGGTGTAAGAGGAACATCTCTTAGGGTTCTCCATGTAACGCCCGGATGACATTTTGCTGCAGACTGGGGTTTGTGAGGCCTTTGGGGTTCATAGCTAGTTTCACATAAGCAATGTTCATCTCAGAGTGCTACACTGAGCAGTGCTTCTCTCCTGTACTCTCTCCCCTGCATATACATACCCACACTTTACTTGGGTATTAAAGATTTCAGTTCTAACATTCTGTCTCTCTAATACAGCTCTCGGTAAAGGGTTACAATGACAAGCAGCACATCCTGCTGAAGAAGATCATCGAGAAAATGGCCACATTTGAGATTGACGAGAAACGCTTCGACATCATCAAGGAGGCGGTGAGCAGTTCACACATCTTACAATTAAAACCCTTCCCAATCAGTGCATAATGTCAAAAGGCAATAATCATAGGGAGACACACAGGTAGTGTACTGTACATGTATGAATTTCTCCTTAGCAGTAAACATGCTACAACCCCTTTGGAAATATATTGTCCAGTCCAGATTTGCCACCCAGAAGGTTCCCAATGTAATCTGTGCCCGCTAAGCTTCACTTCCAATTTGTGTCCACATCAGTGTGTGGACTGTAGTGGCATTTATTTCATTATTTATTATTATTTATTATACACTAATGGAAAGCTTCAGTTCTCAGAGTTATTCTGTTTTCTTTTAGTATGTTTGTAAAATAATGCAAATGTATTTTGCAGTTAAAGCGATCCCTGATTTTAAAACAGTTTTTGAGAAAGGTTGCTCTAAAGATCTTTCTCTGGCCTTGATCAGGGCCATATTTAGGGATTTCTCATGCCCTTGTTGTAATGCTAAATCTGCAAAGCTCTATCTTAAATATGCCTGTTTGTATATTAAATATTGTAGCAATACAATTTCAAGTTTCAGTAAACTGACGACTATTTATTAGTGTAACTAGACAGCCTGTCTAAATGTTTTTTTTACAAATTGAATACATAATTGTATTATCGGAGCGTGCTTTGCAGTAGTTCTGGCTTTGCTGTGTTTTTTATGGGATCTTATTTGGTCTGCTGCAGTACATGAGGTCTCTGAATAATTTCCGGGCGGAGCAGCCTCACCAGCATGCCATGTACTACCTGAGACTGCTCATGACAGAGGTGGCCTGGACCAAAGACGAGCTCAAAGAAGCACTGGATGGTGAGTTAAATGCATGCATGAACACCCACAGAGTTGGCAAGGATGATTCATTGATATGAATTGTGAGATATTTACATGCATCATTTTGAACTTACATAAGGGTAATTAAACCTAAATACTAATAATGTTTTCTGAGACTTTCTGTTTTTCTGGTTGATTCATTGTCTTAATTTTATTATTATTATTATTATTATTAATATTATTTGTGAAATGGGTGTGTCTGATGATGAGACACAATTATGTTTCTTGGGCTTCCACTTATAACAGGAATGTGACAGGAAAATTGCTTTTACAAAACAAGACAGTCCAGTGCCCTGAGACAGCCTATGGGACAGTTTTGCATTTAGAATCAGATATTTCACACATTATCGTTATTGATTGTCTTATGTTTGTTCTCCATTTCTTCCTGCTGTTTGCCTTTGACAAGGGCTGTCATAATGTCTTTAGACGTTAGTCAAGATGAGATTTTCTCCCTTAGTCCTGTCCTTCAGTGTCAATCTCTCCATCAGTCTTTTTTCCTTAGTTTGTTACTACTACTATCCATTTATATGTTCTCTAGTTCCTCCTTTCTCATTTTCTTCCCCAGTTATGAGCTCGTCCTGTCTCTTGTTGATCGCTCATCTTGTGCTACTTCAGTCACTCGGCTCAGTTTGAATCTGGGTCAGATGCTGTGTGAATTTAGAGTGGCTATTCTATATGCTCTCTCTCTCTCTCTCTCTCTCTCTCTCTCCGTGTAAAGTAATGACACCCTGTTTTGCTGCTTTGCGTAATGTCTAAGAATGGCTCACTGATTGATTTCATATGTCTGAATCTGTTTCAGATGTCACTCTGCTCCGCCTCAAGGCCTTCATTACTCAGCTGTTGTCACGGTTACACATTGAAGCTCTGCTGCATGGCAACATCACCAAACAGGTTGGTTTGAAACCTGTGAAGGAAGGGTGTGTGTGTGTGTGTGTGTGTGTGTGTGTGTGTGTGTGTGTGTGTGTGTGTGTGTGTGTGTGAGGAAGTAAGAAGAGTGAGGCAGCTTTTCACTGCATTGCAGAAGGTCTGCTGAGATGTAATGGGCATGCGCTCACCCCCCATCCAGATAAATAAATAAGTGTTAAATGCTACTACTGAAATGCCATGTCCTCTAACCTAAGTACCCCTGCATGCATACCCCAACTACACATCATTATTTTTTACTTAAAAGAGACTCTGTGCTTATAGTAATAACTGATTCAGAAAGTGTAAAATACTAAACAACAGGAAACATTTAGCTATGGAATCTACCTTGGTGGATAACAGTGTGATTTATTATGGTATATATTGAAATGTTTGCCTGCTGTTAAATTAATCAATGAATATGGCATCTCTGAAATCTCATACATACACTTTATACCCAGAGGTTTGGGGATATCTGACCATGACACCCATATGCAGTTGTTGAACATCCCATTCCAGAGCTGGTTCCACCCTTTGCTGTTAAAACAACCTCCATTCTTTTGAGAAGGCTTTCCTTTTTTTTTTTTGTTAGGATTTGTGCTCATTCAGCTTCAAGAGCATCAGTGAGGTCAGGTAGTGTTCCAGTTCATCTCAAAGGTGTTCAGTGGGGTTGAGGTCAGGGCTCAATCTTGGCACACCATGCCGATCTTAGCACACCATGTCTTTATGGATCTTTATTTTGTTCACAGGAGCGTTGTCATGCTGGAACTGAAATGGCCCCCTTAGTATCAGTAAAGGGAAATTATAATGCTACAGCATACAAGGACATCCTGTGCGGTTGTGTGCTTCTAACTTTGTGGTAACAGTTTGGGGAAGACTGACATAAGGGTGTTATGGTCAGATGTCCACAATGTGCTGGCCATAGTGTGTGTAACAAATGTGAGCTGGTTTGCCAGGCATCTAGCATTTAAGGAATGGCAAGGTCACGTTTCTAATTTGCATATTACTGCCATATTTGTACATATATCCCAATAAATTTAATGAGCCTTGATAATTTTAGTGATGAGAATTGACTCCTTCAGGATACTTTTCTGTCTCAAGTAACAGAAGGCTGAGGTTTATAGAAGAGTAAAGCCTGAAAAGGTATACGCATAAATCTATGGAAATCTTTTTTGTGACAAACAGATGGGTAACTGTATAAGCTGAGTCCAGTAATTTGATCAGTTACTATACGTGGATGCATTTGGATGCTCAGTAGCTTATGAGCAGCTTGTGAATAATTTCCTCCATCTGTGCTTTTTTTTTCTGTAGTCTGCACTCAGTATGATGCAGATGCTCGAGGACACGCTAATTGAGCATGCTCACACCAAGCCCCTCCTTCCGAGCCAGCTGATTCGCTACAGGGAGGTGCAGGTGCCAGATGGTAAGTGCCGGAATGTCTCATTCCCCATGCACATCACACACACTCTCTTTATATAACCTCACAGCAGGACACACATAACCCTCGCCCAAATTTCTAACATTACTGACCAATGCTTGTGTAATGTATCCTGCAGCTGTGTCACGCCCCCCCTCCGAGTGGTGAATGTTTAATAATCTGAAGTCAACATCAGCTGGACCAAACGCATTTCTTTTTCTTTAGTGCGCACAGTCTGAATTGCCCATTATACACTTCTGTACCTGTATGGAAGTGGTTTGTCTCAAGAAAACCATTTTGTGTTAGTGTTGAATTCTCAGTGGACAAAGATTATACTCCTTGAATAATTCACTACATCACCGGTGCTACTTTCTCTCTGTGAGCCCAGTGATGCTATTACTATTGTTTCTTTATCATGACTAAATGCTTTAGAAACGCTTTGTGCTTTATTATTGCATTTCTGTGGCTGGTTCTGAACTGTACAGGGTGCAGTGAAACAGTAGAAAATGAGTTTATTAATTGCTAAATATAATTTTTGATTTACCAGATCCACCATTTCAGGTTGCGTGATCTTAAAAATTGCTTCAGATTCCTATAAAACATTTACAGAAGGTCCATGATTTGTGTGTTTTGTATTTTTGAATGTATGCGTTTGTCATGACTCCTTGTCTAAGTCCAGCTCTCTGTGGTTATCAGGTGGCTGGTACGTGTACCAACAGAGGAATGAGGTCCATAATAATTGCGGTATAGAGATTTACTATCAGACGGACATGCAGACCACGCATGACAACATGCTGCTGGAGCTCTTCTGTCAGATCATCCACGAGCCTTGCTTCAATACACTGCGCACCAAGGAACAGCTGGGTACATTACACACACCAGAAATCAGTGTATTGTGGGACAAATTTCACTATTCAGATACCATGTGAATTGTATTATCTGATTATTTAAAGGCAAGAAAAATCCTCTTGTTGTTTAAGATACTGTTATCCTTTTAGTCAGCAAATGCAAGTACATTGGAACAGTACTTAGTAACCTTTTGCCCATATGAGCTTAGTTGCTTAATGTAGGAAAATGGTTAGGGTTAGGGTAAGATGGTGGATATTTAAGATCTAAGAAATGTAAAAACCAAGTTAAGTATCTGAATAAAGAAAGCTCTAGTACTGCTACTGTTAGTGATATTATTACTACTGCTGCTGTTCTAGACTCTCTGTTAGAGACTTAAAATAATAAGTCATACTTAAAAGTACTGTTGAATTACTGTTCAAAATACTGTTGAATTATCACTAGTCTTACATAGTGTCTTTCCCCAGAATCTGGAATTTCTAACTGTATAACTACTGTACATTTTGTCTACACTTTGCATAGATATTTTTACTCCAGCATGTTTTGTTCTCCAACACAACTCCGCTAATGCAGCCCTTACTCCAGTGTTTCATCTTGCTCCCGGTGCTTTTTCCAGCATCCCTTTGAGCTCAGTCTCTTTGTTCCCCCAGGCTACATTGTGTTTAGTGGTCCACGTAGGGCTAATGGCGTGCAGGGGCTTCGTTTCATCATCCAGTCTGAGAAAGCTCCTCACTACCTCGAGTCACGTGTTGAGGCCTTTCTCAAGATCATGGAGAAGAACGTGGACGAGATGAATGATGAAGCCTTCCACAAACACATCCAGGCCCTGGCCATCCGCCGCCTCGACAAGCCCAAGAAGCTGTCGGCTGAATGCGCCAAGTACTGGGGCGAAATCATATCCCAGCAGTACAACTTCGACAGGGGTGAGAGGCACACACTCGACCGTACTCTGTTTAACTGCACACTAAGTTATGGAGCGTTGTTTTCCTCTGAAAGCTGCGTTAAGATGCACAAAGAATTGCTAATGAACTTCCTGAAGCAAAGATCTCCTATAGGTTTAACATGATGCTCTCCCACACAGATAATATTGAAGTTGCCTATTTGAAGACGTTAACAAAGGACCACATCATGCAGTTCTACAAGGTACGTTTCTTACCTTCTCATTCATAACAAATGGCAACTTTTTCCCAGTTTACTCACAGGTAATCTCTAGTCTACACCAGTCTAAGAAGAGGCTCAAGGCTGAAACAGGCTTCCCCTGACACACACTTTTTTTTAACTGTGGTTCCCAGTGTGATTCCCCTGATGAGAGACCATTCTAGCCAATAAAGGGCAGGAATAAAATATGTCCCCAGCCAGAGTATAGGTATAATTATGTTTATATATATATATATATATATAGCTAGCAGTCTAATATGACAGGGTATAAACACCAACCCAGATCTAGAACTATCCACACCTTGGCGAGTCCCTGTGTCTGTTTCCCAACACATACATACCTGTCAAAGTGGGAGGAGTTATTTGGAGATGACATAATTTCCTTCAACTCTAATAGCTGTAGGTACAATGTATTTGACCTATCAGTGGTATGTATTATTTGTAACTTCACCCAGTATGGGCAGCACTGTGGCTTGGTGAGTAGCACTGTTGCCTCATAGCAAGAAGGTCCTGGGTTCGATCCCCAGGTGGGACTGGTCTGGGTCTTTTCTGTGTGGAGTCTGCATGTCCTCCCCGTGTTTGCATGGATTTACTCCGGGTACTCTGGTTTCCTCCCACAGTCCAAAGATGTGCAAGTTAGGTGAATTGGACATATGAAATTTGTCTAATCATGGTGCAAGTGTGTGAATGGCTGTGGGTCTGCCACCCAGTGGTGGATGGTGCTCTGTCCTGGGTGTTGTCTTCTCTCACTTCCCTGCACCCCATTGAGTCCCCCAGGGGCTGTGGTCTCTGGTTGAGAGTACGCGATTGGCTGCCGCTTCTCACCGGTGTGTGATAGGTGTTAAAGTTGTATGTTGACTGTAAAGCGTCCTTGGGTTTGAGAAAGGCGCTATATAAATGTGACGTTCATTCATGTAGCACATGGCAACAGGGCAAGAAGGGAATGCATGTCACTTGGCAATGGGAACAGTGAACAAATCTGAGTCATTGTTACTGTACCATAGTGTCCCGACGAAATTCATTTTTAGACTGGACAGCTGTGGCATCTTCGGGATTTGTACTAGACATGGAACTGTTTTGTCTTCTCTATTGAATGCTTCATTTACATAAAACAGGGCCACTCCTGGAGTCTTTTTTTTGGGTTGTCCATCCATCCATGCGAGATTGTCTTTAGCTTGATATCTCAAAAACAAGTGGCTGAATATTTGTAGGATTTATATAGAATTATCATTGTAACAAGAAGATGAGCTAATTTGAGATCCAGACAGGGTCAAGTTCATAGCAAGGTTAAATGTCTGAAATGGCTTTTTCTTCATGAGCTTCTTTGGTGTTTTAAGTAGATGTTAAGGTTAGTCATTTTGAATTAGTAACAAGAAGGAGAAGCCTTGTTAATGATGGAGGCATTGCTGTCGATGAAACTGGTACAGAATTCTACTTGTTCTCACTGTTTCTCTCTCTCTCTGTCTTGCTCTACAGGATCTGTTGTCTATTGATGCTCCTAAGAGGCACAAAGTGTCCGTGCACGTGCTGTCTCGGGAAATGGACTCCTGTAAGTACTCGCCCAAGTTTGTGTGTGTGTGTTGCAGAGTTTAGTGTGTTGCCCATGTGCCTGGATAGCAGTTAGATTGTTCAATAATGTGTTGCTTGTTCTAATGCCAGGCCCAGTGGTGGGCGAGTTCCCAGCTCAGAATGACGTCAATCTCGCTCCTGCTCCTTCTCTGCCGCAGGTAACACCCCTCTATCATGAGCACGTGTGTGTGTGTGTGTGTGTGTGTGTGTGTGTGTGTGTAAGTAACCCATTTTCTGTTTCTGCACTGATATTCTGTATATTTTGTGTTTTCAGCCTGTGGTGGTCCAGGACATGACCGAGTTTAAGAGGAGTCTGCCTCTCTTTCCTCTCGCTAAACCTCACATCAACTTCATGGCTGCCAAACTGTGATCAGCACCATTTACAGAGCATTGCAGGGTTTGACCGAGACACACAGCACCCCTGAGTTTAGAGCCAGTAACATCTTTTGTGTGTGTGTGTGTGTGTGTGTGTGTGTGTGTGTGTGTGTGTGTGTGTGTGTGTGTGTGTGTGTGTGTGT
>JAOVVH010000048.1:22226438-22236689 GCA_028566435.1 Scorpiodoras heckelii | reverse complement strand
CCCTACACCATACTAATAAATTATTGTGGTCTAAAACCAGGTGTTTCAGTTTCATTGTCTAACCCCTGTATATCATATCGATCAATACTACTACTGTCTGTCAAGTACAAGTGGATTGAAAGAAATGTGCAAATATGATGTATATAAATATATATAAAGTGCAGATGCAAATAATAAGTAATAAGTCCAGTGTGTAGACCGTAGTGCTAATGGCGTTACATGACTGACAAGTGCTGATGTATTTGAGAATTAATAAGATGATATGATTTGGGAAGTCTAACCCGCCTCTTTTTCTGTCTTTCAGGACAGGAATCGACACTTTGATCCATTTAACTTGCAAACTCTGGAGAATTCCTTAATGGATATGATAAGGACTGACCACGACAAAGGTAAACACCTCCCTGTCTGGGGCTCACCAATGCCTACTGCTGATATTATACGGAGGTATCATTTTGCAGGTTAGGGATATTCACACATCAATGCTTATTTTGCTTCTTTTTCAAGCTTCAGATTGACATGGTTTTGTTTCACATGATATGATATGCCTTTATTTTGAAAATTAGCTGTGACCTTACTTGCAAAATCAGCTCCAGGATGTAGAAATATATTCGGCTTGTATGTGTGTCCATCTGTCACAAGTGGTCGCCTGTCGTTCTGTTAATTTCTTCTAGTTTTAATTGCGCCTTTTGTTCGCTGTGCACAAAATTGCTGACTGTGTTAATTAATGTGAGCTGATTATCGGTCTTGTGCCTTACAGTGTGATGTGCGCAGACAGAGGAAATAAAGCCTGTCTGTGTGAATGATACTAGAGTACATGGATTGATGCATGTGTCTGTTTTCCGCAGGCTGAGACTGACAGACCTGGAATTCAGTCCAGCTTGTAGGGGAAATATTAATGTGAAGGCTTTAACCCTTATCTAAGGAATAAAACACTTAGGGTAGTATGATGCGGCCCAAGGTGAAGCACAGTTACTGTTACTGCCCTGGAGATTATTTAAGCAACATCACATGAGCATATACTGAATACCGGCATAGCTCACATTGATTTGTACGTTCCTGTTAAAGGTGCTTCTGGTGAAATTGGCTTTGCTTCTTCCTTTTCATCTTCATATGACAAGCTTTCATATTTTAAGTCAGAAGTTGTACTGATGAAAAACGTTTCGCTGATGATATCCCGAACACTACTGTAGTAACGGTTTTAAACTAGGAAGTCGAAATTTACACAGCGAACAAAGACAAGCCAGAGTGAAAAGTCCCAGTGTAGTTATACTAAATATAAGCACTTGGAATGAGGTTTGACCAATCAGATTAGTGGATCAGGACTCTGTTGCATAATTTCAAAGAACAGCATGTCCTGAAATGTTTTGTTTCTTTTATACTGCAGCATTTTGTCAGCAGTACAATTTTTTTATTTTTTAATGAAAGAATCCCGTAACAGCCTCCATTTTTCTCTCTCTTGAAAAATAAGACAGAAACCCACATCTTATCATGTTACTGAGAACCAAGAAAGTGCAAAATCGTCCATCCTGAAGATTCTCTTGTTATGGAAACTTGATAACCATAACAATGTTAAATAACAGCACTTCCTTCTGTTTATTAGGCTATTAATCTTAGATTATGTAGATCATCCACCATACAAGTCCCTGTGAATGAGATGTTACTTTAAAAATCATAACATATTAGGATATGCATATTAATTTAAAACCTATCATCTGAATTACAGCAGGTACTCGTGTCAGATCTTTGTTATCATAGAAAATTAATTAACGCCAACAGTAGAAGCATCCAGAATAACTCGGAAGTATGGTTTGAAGTGTGGCTGTGAATTAGCACTTGGTGAGAAAGAAGACATTTTAGTTTGCTTTTCATGCAAATAAAAGGCAAAACTGTGGAGTGTGAAGCCAGAATCTTGAGCAAGCGGCTTTCACACGTTGGAAGAGCACTGTGTGAAACAACATGGGCATTCATCGGCCTCGTGATGTTCTTATTGCTACTCTCTTGGCTCACTGAGCGCTCTTGATGGAGTAGATTTTAAGCAAAATGTTTGTGAAGAAAATGTTTGTCCTCAAGAACTTGCTTTTCAGCTGCAAGTCACGTTGCCTGTGCTGGGATTTGACCTATCAATGCTGTATGCTGTGTGCATATACACACCAGGTTAACAGATTATTAGTTCATTTAGTTCACCAGATCAGCGTTTCACTTGGCAACTTGGCACATGCATATACGGTGGAGTCCAAATGTCTGAGACCACATTGTGAATTAGTCTGTGAATTTGGAATTAAACAGCAGGTTTTAGAAACAAACAATATTCAATATATTGAATATTTTATATTCAAAGTTCTGCACTATTTCTAGGTTCCTATTTAAATATAAGCAAATTTTGATTTTGACTATGTTAATTGCTTTGCACAAAAGGTCAGATTTCTGTCATGCCTAATCTCTTCTGTAGAAGGATTTCATCAGACAACAGATTTGTTCTAAAATGGATTATATAGTTTCACACAAACTTGTAGAGTCCATGCCAGCTCGAGCACACTGTCATGAAAGCAAAAAGAAAATAAATACTATGAAATTCATGTAAATATTTCAAACAGTCTAGTTTGTTAATAATATCATTTGTAATTAAAGCTATTGTGTTAAATTAGAAAAAAATTGCAAAGTAGAAGCATTTTCACCAGTGGTCTCAGTCCTTTGGACCCCACTGTACATGCTGTTTGGGGCCTTTTACTAGCATGGTTTGGTTCCACTTGTCATCTTTAAGGGAAGAATCACTACAAATTAAAACCAAGTTTTTCTGACTGATCACTTTGTGCCGTGATGAAGTATTTGTGATGGGAGCAGTTTCTATCAGTATGACAATTCTGACATCTGCATGTCACTTGAGGATGACAGTGGTGTAAAATCACAGTCATCAGATCTGAACCCGGTTGAACTCCTCTGAGAGATGTTTAAGTGGTGTGTTCGACAGCGCTATCCACCACCATCAAAACATCCATTGAGGGAATATCTATTGGGAAACGTGATGTACAGTTCCAGAAACTCTATTCCAGGGAGCACTGACGCTATTCTGGTGACTTGTGGTGGCCCGTCTCCTTACCTCATGTTGGTTTTTCCACGGAGGCAGGCGGTCCACTATGAGCATTTGTTTCTGTTTCATGGAGCTGTTATTTTTTTAAGTCCTTCTAAAACTGTTTTGCTTCGGAGGTGGGAAATTGACTTATATAGAGGAAACTGGGATTATTCTGAAGAAGTTGGAAAAGCAACTAAGCTGGAGGTGTCATGAGCAAGGACAACATTGTAGTGGCTTCTGAGATTACAGGACATCTAAAACTTTAATATTCAGCTTACTTTGAAGAGCTATTCATTGTCCTACCTATCCAGGAAGTCTTACAATGATTTTAGCTCCATGGGCGTGAATAAGGCAGCCAGTTGAGCCTGTATGTGAGACATGCTCTACTTGGCTTAATATTCTAAAAATATGTAAAAAGTGCTATAGAAATAAATTTTGATTGATTCTCCAAATATTTGTTGAATTTCTGAAATGTCTGCAGAAACCAGGTATAAAAGCTCAAAAGTCATCTGATTTGCTCCATCCATGCAGATATCTCAGCGTACTTCTTTACCTCTCATCTGTGTTAACCGTGAGAACAAGACAGGGACTTTAATGTCTATCAGGCTGTCCATTACTTTCACTTTCCTTGTTCCAATCACTCTGTTATTGCTCTGGATGGTCCCACATGGATGGATACCCTAAAGATATGCACTCCCCAGAAACAGATTATGCCCAATATTAATCCTTTCTTCAGAGGATAATCTTACCTGGATACTGTAGATGTGTACCCAACAACTGTTTCTGTAATCATAAGGGTTGTCCTGTGCTTTTCCCAGTTCACGGTATACTCCTACTGAACACCTCAGTACTGTTTTTAGCTTCTCTACATGACTTCTGTACATGTACTGTGATTTACAATATACCATGATTTACAATCCCGCTGTCGAGCATCACCCAAAAAGAATGAGTTCCTGTTTGAGTTTGGTTCCTCTTCTGGTTTCTGCCTCATGGTTTCTTAGGGAGTTTTTCCTTGCCATGGTTGCCTGCCACTTTCTCATTAGGGATCTACATCTGGGTTTCTGTAAAGCTGCTTTGTGACAACGTCTTTTGTTAAAAGTACTATTCAAAATAAATGGAATTGAAATTCCACTCTTCTCTTAGGGTTTGACGTGTATGAATAAACACCCACATGTTTACAGAGTTGTAATTTCCCTGCTGGGGAAACTCCTTGGACTTCCCATTACCACCAACTCTCCATGCTTAGCAAGTGTCACTGAAAATATTTGTCACCTTCTAGTCATTAGTGAACAGGTTGTACTTAGGAAAGCAGTGCAAAAAAGCCAGTGACGGCAAAAGTCATAAGCAAGGCTCAGGGTCAGAATTCCTGGAGGTAAATGACTTGAGTGTTTGGACAAAGTGTCTTGTGACTTCGAATTGATTTTAATGTTGAAATACTGATATGAGTTAGGAACGAATATTTGGGCTGATGTTAGTTGAGGGGGTGGGGGATACATCTCTTTCAAGTGCGTAAACACTAATTTATCTTCTGTAATAAAATTTTCCTTTTGGGTGTGGCGGTGTATGGGTTTATGTTTGATAAATGTAATACAGAAATTAGGGTGTTTTTTGTTTTTTTTACTCATATATAACCTTAGCTTTGTGACTTCACTGTTTTTTACAGATAAATATTAGTCCTCTTACTAGCGTTATAATAAATATCATAAACACTTTTGATGAAATCCTCTGAGCTTATTTTCTAATGTGACTTAAAGATCCTGTCGGACTAGCTCAAGTTGTCTAGATGGCTAACATTATCATTGATATTAGGATTGTTTTCTAAATAAGACTTTAAGTCCTGAGAGAAATGTCAGGTTAGCTCATGTTAGTTATCTGGTCTAAGTTAGCAGTAGAATTACAAACTTTTTACAATGATTGTGATTTATAACATCTGTCAGATTACCTCAGGTTTGCTAGATATATGACATCATTAATATTAGGAGCTTTTTATTGATATGAACCTTTTGTTGATAGCCTTTTATCAAGGCTTAAAACTCCTCTCAGAAGTTAGCTCATGTTAGCTAGCTGGCCAAGTACTTTTATGATTGTGACCTAAAGCTTCGGTCAGATTAGCTCAGGTTTGCTAGATGCATAACTGTATCCTTAATATTATGAGCTTGTTATCAATAGGAGCCTTTTTTGATAGCCTTTTATCAATGCTTAAATCTCCTCTCAGAAATCCTGTCAGTTTTGCTCATGTTAGCTATCTGGTCAAGTACTTTTATGCTTGTGACTTAAAGCTTCGGTCAGATTACCTCAGGTTTGCTAGATACATAACATTATCCTTAATATTGCAAGCTTTTTATCAGTAGGAGCCTTTTTTGATAGCCTTTTTATCAAGGCTTAAAACTCCCCTCAGAAATCCTGTCAGGTTAGCTCATGTTAACTAGCTACCTAACAAGTCGAAACCTTAAAAAAAGTACAAAAATCCTGTCAAACCTTCACAGTATGTGTGTTGTGCTGTGTAATACGTACATTCAGTCATCTTTATAAAATGCTTTATTCTGGTCAGGGTCGCTGTGGTTTAAACGACAAATTTGTTGATATTTTTTTGGGAAATATAACCAACTACTTCTGTGTTAACCTTGTTACATAGATTTTTGACAATAAAGTATACTTGAACTTGAACTAAGTTTGCTAAAAAGTGTTGTGAGCAGGCACAAAAAAAACTGAGAGAAGCCAGGATTATCACTTGTCATTGACAAACATCCTTGTTTTGTGATGCATCCTTTTTATAATAATGTTTTCCTAAAGCCTAGACAAAACTAAAATGAGTATTTTTAGCTCGTGCAGTCCTGTGGGCCATTAGCTGAAGTGCCAAGAAGAGCGAGGCCTCTTGTGTGAAGAGGTTTTGGCTATATGAGGTGGAGGAGGGTGGGTTTGTCCTCAGCACCTCTTGTGATCAAGCTCTCATTCCTAAATGCACTTTAATCTGATTGAACTGGAATGTGCAGGGATTTCATGTTCTGAATGGCAAAGTGGGCTGATGAGGAGGAGGAAAATGGCTGAAGAGGGGACTCCTGAACAAACATGGTCTTTTTTTTCCAAATGCTTGTGCTAATGATCAAACCCCAACGAGGTTCGCTTAGAGTCTCAGTGGAACTGCAAACAGGGACGAACAGTCAGAAGATTCTGCTACCAAACACAAAGATGCCTTGTGCAGAGGCTCATGTGTTTACATGAGCACAGCCTTGTGCTTTCACACACAATGACAACATGCTTGCACTTTCTCACACACGCATACACACTTTCACACAATCTCTCTCTCACACATGCCAGCCTCTCACATGATCCACCTTCTGCCCCCAAGGCTAAAAGAGTTTAACTGGAGCAGTTACTTCTTACTCAGTGCTTGCTTAGAAAATAAGCTCTGACTTGTGAGTCCTTTCTGAAATTCTTCAGGTTCTGAGCAGAGCATTTTCGCAATTAGTTGCTGATCATAGCAAAAGCGTGACATACAAGCATGTTACCAAAGAAACACTGAATGGAATTGATTTTCCAGTAATACAAGTTCATTAGCATATGGTTGTCAAGATTTGTCAAGAGGACTTTTCACTGATACAGCACGTCATTACTTTTTTGTTCAATTTTGCAGCATAGGCAAGTGCTAGGCTTTTGGACTGAAGTTGAAAATGTGTGCAAAGTGAACACACACCACTGAAAGTCCAATTTCTGCAGTGCAACGTTGAGAAGCATATCTAGGGCCAAACTTTCTGAATGGTTGTGATTTGTTTTTCCCATGTTGTGGTGCTAAATCAGGATAGAGAGGTGCCTAAGAAAAAGTGCAATAACAACCAGAAATGGTGCAAGCGATCAGCGTTCATGTTGCATGTATGTTATGCATGTGGCAGGCTGTCATTTTTCCCAGTTGTGCTGACTTGAAAGATTTGGCACTGTTTAGTGCAAGTGCTGATCAACCACATTGCTCATCTCCTGCGTGTTCTCTGAGCTGAGCTGAGCTGAGCTGAGCTGACCATGTGCAACTGAAAGAGAAAGCTAGAGACACTGGGTGGGGTGAGTTCAATGTAAAACGAATCAGCAAATACCAAAGCCATGAACTTACTCAAACCAAACGTTTATGCTACACTAAGCACAGCTGTTTAACTGCAGGGTGTGACCAGGTGGAAATGGCAGCTCTAGACAAGAAGCTTTTGTGAAAAATTGGGGTTTCACATTCAACTGAGCGTTTGCTTAGTATGTCCTGACTCTCAGGGAAAGTCTGTTATGTGCGTTTTAAAATGACCCTCACAAATTCAGGGAATATGTTTTGAGCGAGTTCATTTATCCATACAGTTATAGAAATTTGCAGAGTTTCATTTTTTTTATTGTAAATTAGAAAATTCAAGAATAATGTTTACATCTAAGAAATTATTCTTTTTATAGGAAAATAATCCACACCATTACCACCCTGAATTGGATTATTTTCCCATGACTGCATGTCCTCAATTATGTTATTGCTCTTACACTCCCTCAGTGGCCAAATTGTTTGAAACTGTCAAGTTTCGTCCTGATTAGTCAATGGGAAGCCTGTCAAATGCCTGCTGAATTCTGATTGGCTGATGGTGTACAGAAATTCTGCTTGATCAAAGTATCCTTTTTCGGTTGATTTTAGTTTGTCTATTAGATGCTGCCTGCCAAATTTCAGCTTGTTTGGATGTACGGCTGCTGAGAAATTTGCAGTAATGTGTTTGTATCATTTATAGCGCACCCTAATGACGTACATGCACAATAATTAACAGGTGAATCCAGAGTCTAGTCCTGAACCTAGTTGCCAAGTTTGAGATTTTTTTGGATGAAGTGTTCTTGAGTTGTAGAATTTTCAATTAATTCTGATTTTTTTTTTTAGCATTTTTGAGGTATGTGTTTATTAGCATGTGGCAGCCATGTTGTATTAAAAAAAGTCTGTTTTTTTGACAATTATTGACTTGTCGGTGTTCTGAATTTTTTAGCAGGACTACTACCAGTTGACCAATTTCATGTTTCTAGGACTTATGGTTTGGTCTGTGCGATTCATTTTAGTGCAGAAAAAGAATCCTAACAAAAAGAACATGGTTCAAGCACTTGAGTGCTCGGACCCCTAAAAATGGGTGAAGAGTTCAGTTTATTTCTAGATTTTTCCCCTCATCATACACATTAAGAGTTTAACAGTAGATCTTGACTGAGTTACATGAATCAGCCATGGCCTATCAGCAAGATTTAAGAACATCATTAAGGACCAGATGCAGTAAGAGTGACGAACGGCCGTTGCTTACTGGCAGAAAACTGAGGAATAACAGCTGCACCTTAGAGATGAGTTGGAAAATCTGGAGAGTCAGTTGCTCCGTTCCATTAGCACTGTTAATGTCATTCTCTGGCATGCTATTGCCAGGTTTGGCATTTTGTACCTTTCCACTGGGTGGCTTCTGTTTCTTCGTTGGCAACTTTGCAACTTGGTTAGGAGAGAGAATGAGACAGAACTGTAGAGGTGTGCAGAGCAATGGACTAATTAAAAAGTTGAGTAATAAATTGATAGCCAAGTGTGGTCATACTAAGTAATGTTTATTGTTTTCCTGTATTAACTAAATTGCTATATGGCTGAAGTCTACCACATATTTACTAAGCAGTAATTCATTGGTTTTTAAGTTAATGTGAGTGTCTGACACTGTCACTGTAGTTTAGGTCACCTTCAGTGTCACCCCTCTATTACAGGTTTGGCATCTCCCAACTCAGCGGGTTTGTTTGGTCTGCCTGCTTGCACTACCGCCAATGTCTCGTTGGGTTTAAGTCCATGATCTGTAAAGAGATCTCACCTTCTATATATATGCATGCCCTTTCTGACAGATGTGTTTCCAGTGTCTTTTCAGACACGGGTACCAAACAGGGGCATTAGCTCTTAGTCCGCAAAGGATATACAATAAATGTTGTTTCCATATCCAGGAATAATTTTATAAGGTTACTATTCCTGACAGGGCATCAAAGGAAAAAAATTTGCCGTTTTTCTGTTGTAATCTGATCAAACAGCAAGAAAGGATGAGGAAACTCTAAATTACTATAGTCCTGTTATACCTTTCATCTTCAGAGGGAGGTCTTGACATCCAAAAAATATCAGCTTAGTGTCCACATTTGCCTTTTTGCTGACTGGGTGTGTAAAAAATCTATATTGTTGTGGTTTGATATAGAAGGCTCCATCTCCAAATTACCTTTAACAAACATATTTGTTAAAATTCAGTCTGAACTATTAAAGCATGCTGGGTTGTTAGAAGATTAGAAGGTAGATGCCAAATCAGTTCTGTCTTTGCCCCAATGTGTGATAAGTCTGTGATATTTTGCCAGGAAAAGCAGACAATGGTTTACAGGTTTAGGCCAGTAAAGGGCTCTCTAACCTGTATGAATTGCTGGGTTGACAAATTGCTGGATGGTTCCACTTTAATATACTTTAGCCAATTACCCCAAAAATACAATATTCAGAATCCCTTGCAAATAAGAGATTTTGCCAAGAGGGACACTACAGTTCATATTTACCAGCCTGTCTCGTGCACAGAGAGGCAGCTCTATTTATTATTTAAATGGGCCACTGCATGCCAAGGAAAGTCTGATTATATGGCAGGAGATTAATAAGATTCTGAAAATTACTTTACAGTATGAGCCACTCTGCATGGTGATGTTGCTGTCAGTAGTTTACATACATTCATCATGGACATGAGTGTCATGGCAATATCGGGCTTTCAGTGATTTCTTTGAACTGTACTTTTTCTGTGGTAGAATGAGTGTACATCATACATCTTTAATAAGCTGTATTATTCATAACAATACGTTAGGAATAACAGATGATCTATATTAGAGATGTACTGGAAAATCAGGAGAACCAGTTGCTCCCTGACACTAGAGCTATTACCATGAGGTAATGCCGCTTGAGCCTGCTTATGCTGGACTTATCTACAGTCATGTTGAAACAGTAAGGCTGTTCAGGGCTGCAGGCTTTATTGCAGTTACAATGACTGTAGTGTTCAGTAATGGTCTGTTAGCAGGCGTGTGGTAACAGAGATTGTAGAAGGAATTTATGTTCTCCAGAAAAAGGGTGGGGTCAGGAACTTGGAAATTAGTTATTTTAAAATTTTTATCTGTCAGTCAGGTGTTTGCCAGTTATTTTTATCTGTCAGTTT
>JAOVVH010000048.1:22188137-22204341 GCA_028566435.1 Scorpiodoras heckelii | reverse complement strand
ACTGTGCAGGACTTGTATATGTCATTCTCAAGATGAATTGACGCTGTATTGGCCGCAAAAGGAGGCCCTACACCATAATGATAAATTATTGTGGTCTAAAACCAGGTGTTTCAGTTTCATTGTCCAACCCCTGTATGTATATAGTAAACATATTTACATGTTTACATTATTCTTCTCTCTCAGATTGTGGCATTTATTTATATATTTATCCGATAGTTCTGCAAACTCTGGAACTTTCAAGCATATGCGCATCATATCTGTGGTGTTTGTGATGTGCAGTGTGTGTGAAGGTGTGTGGATGTGTATTTGCTGCAAGATAAGAGAAAGTGTTCTGTTTCTGTTTTTCCTGAGTTGTAGTGATTAGAGATTTTCTCCTCTGGAGGTTTCCACTGTGTCTGATATCATACTGTTTCTTTCTCTCTCTTTCTCTCTCTCTCTGTCTGTCTCTCCCTGTTTCTCTCTCTCTCTCGTACAGGTTATGCCTTCCTGCTTTTCCAGGAAGAGAGTTCAGTCCAGGCTCTCATCGATGCCTGCATTGAAGAAGATGGAAAACTCTATTTGTGTGTCTCCAGCCCCACCATTAAAGACAAACCAGTAAGTGAAAAGCACTTTACATGTGTAAATAAGCTCCAGATGTTATTGTGGTGTGAATATGAGTGTAGTAGTGTGTACATTTGGTTTTGCTGTGTGATTTTGTTGGGGCAAAACTCTTGGCATCAGTACACAGCTCTCTGAATTCATGCAAGGAAGTCTTGATCATGAAAACTGGTTCACAGTGACACTCCTTCAGAAAGTGTTTGTTTTATGAAGTCGAGGCTCAGTACAGATTCTTGCTGTTGCCCAGGTCCAGATCCGCCCCTGGAATCTGAGTGACAGTGACTTTGTGATGGACGGCTCTCAGCCTTTGGACCCTCGCAAGACCATCTTTGTGGGAGGAGTCCCTCGACCTCTGCGCGCAGGTGACGGGACAAGTTCAGATTTTCTCCACACGTGTCTCTATATTCAGTACCTCAAATGTTTGTAAACATCGCGTTTCCATAAGCTGAAACTGCATTACTGAATGTTTATGTTGAATGTAACTTTGTGTTGTGTGTGTTTGTGTGTGTAGTGGAGTTGGCGATGATTATGGACCGGTTGTATGGAGGCGTGTGCTATGCTGGCATTGATACTGACCCTGAGCTGAAGTATCCTAAAGGAGCAGGTCGAGTAGCCTTCTCTAACCAGCAGAGCTACATCGCTGCCATCAGCGCTCGATTCGTCCAGTTGCAGCACAATGACATCGACAAACGGGTGAGTGCACAACAGCTGCTAATCTACTCCTGATATTCTTCTACAATGTGATTTACCAGGACTAGCAAAATTTTGCTCCAATCTAAACCTGCCATTACGTCCTCTCAACTGAAACATCTAATCCTTCCTTCTGTCCGTCCGTCCGTCCATCCATCCTTCCATCAGTCCATCCTTCCATTTTCCCATCCATCCTTCCTTCCTTCCTTCCACCCATCCTTCCAGCCATCCTTTTTTCCATCCATCCATCCATCCATCCATCCATCCCCTTCCCTCCTTCCTTCCTTCCTTCTTTAATTATTTCCATGCCTTACATTCCTTCTTCCCCTGCTTCTTTCCTCCTTTTCTTTCCTTCCTTCATTCCTTGACTTCCTTCTGTCCTTTTCTTTTCCTTTTCCTTTCTCAGTCTGGTTTGCAGTAGATTATGTTCCTGGAAAAGGGTTAAATGGCTCAGGAGATGTTGTTTTCTGCTTTGTACCTCATTCGCAAACTTCCATCCCAAAATATGAATCACACACTCAAGCTTTCAGTGTCGCATAACAAGGACCCAAATTACGGTGCTGTTGCTGTGCATGAGTAGTGATCATCAGCAGGAGTGTATTTAAGGCAATATTTATCATTTACTTATCACAGCCCTGTGCTTGTGCATGTGTGTGCGTGTGTGTGTGGTGTTTAGAGTTTATAGATGACCCCAGACTAAGTGGTATTGTTCGAGGCACTTATTCAGGCGTTTCCCACACACTGATCACCTCACAATCATTTCCTATTCCAGCATTATGAATGGAAAGCATGAAGCATCCGTGTAATCATGTTGACCATCAGCTTTTGGACGACTGACAACTATTTGAAGACTCACTCACACACACACACACACACACACACACACACACACACACACACACACACAGAGAGAGAGAGAGACTCAGGCTAATTATAGCTTTGCTTTTACTTTTGCATACATTCACAGTAGAGTCTGGTTCTATTTTAAGTGTGTTGTCCTATAGGACAGAGCTCACGGTGTGCAGATGAAGGCTGGCAGTCAGCCTGGGTTTGTGTGTGTGTGTGTGTGTGTGAGAGAGAGAGAGAGAGAATCAGATCACCTACTGGCCTCTTTTAGGAAGTACTGTTGTGTTCATTTCCACTGAATTCTGTCTTCCCACCAAAACAAGATGCTTTTATCGTACAGTACATTTAGCTTCTTACGTGTGTGTTTCATTTGTGGCTCCTCCATCAGACAGGCCTCACTTTACAGTCTGCATCTGTTTGGTGGTTTTGATGAGTCAGTGAGAGGCTGGATTTCCTCTTTGAGGTGTGATATTTAAGGAAAGGCTGGGTGTAATTACTTTTGCAGCTGTTTGTCGCAAAAGGTGATCGTGACATTTCATTTGACCAAGTGATGGGACACTGAAGCAAGGTTTCAGGTTTATGTTTGTGAATCTGTGTCGGCACTAATAGATTTTTGGTGTCTGAGGCTGTATTATAGGGTTAC
This sequence comes from Scorpiodoras heckelii, assembly GCA_028566435.1. NCBI lineage: Eukaryota > Metazoa > Chordata > Actinopteri > Siluriformes > Doradidae > Scorpiodoras > Scorpiodoras heckelii. The sequence goes on along the minus strand of JAOVVH010000048.1, from coordinate 22,201,565 downwards.
AGGTTGGAGAGCAGACTTTAAAAGTGGTCTTACAGCAGATATTGGGCTTCAGTCTTTTGTTTTTACACATTTTATTAATGATACGTGTCACCACCTTATCTGGCAGTGTACGACTTTTGGCAATGCACTAATGCTGGTGTGACCCAGCTAACTGCTGGATGTTCTTTCCTCACACACAGTGTCCTAGTACATTAGCAGAACATTTGCAGGTGAAACAAGCTTAAAGTCATCACTTTGTCTTGGTGCAAATATGAGCCATATACAATTACATATTGAGGTGGCATAATGGTATAATGATTATTACTAGTAACAATTATCAGACTGAATGTTAAAATCTATTTTATAGCTGTTACTTTTTTGTGGGGCTTTTTTTTACTTGAATTAGAAATCTTTGAGCTGACAGTTTTGATATTGTGACCCTACTCTTTTGGTTCTTTGTTCGAAAAAACTTAAATATCACCATTCAGATTTGGGATTTCATAAAAAATGGTTTTATATTGTGTTATGTGCTGTTTTGTAATATTGTCCAGCCCTGCTACAGAGATCACTTTCATGACGTGTAGTATAAACCAAATACCTGCTGGGTCATTCCAGTGTCCATTGGCTGACAATATTGCAGAACTGGCTGATGATAATTTGTTTTAAAGAATACACTCAGACAAGACATGTTCCAAAATTCTGGCTTCCTAATCCCAAAGCTTTTCTGTTTAAAACTAGCTTTAAGTAAGCATTTCTTTCAGACATTTTTGTGCAGTTCAGCTCTTAATACCTTGGCCACAAATACCACTAGAGATTGTCTGTCGGATTCAAAATTTCCACTAGATTGCAATACTGTTACTTGTGTTGTCTGGAAGAAACGGTTGGATAGATAAAGCGGCCCAAACCTGCTTACAAAATTAGTGTGAAAAATATTTAGAGGGCTGGAACAAAAAGTGTACGGAGCTGATTTTTCACAGTCTTGCCTATCTTTATGGACACTTAGCACCTGGGATGATTGAAGCATTAGTACTGGTATTACATGTTTTACCTAAATTTAAAAAAAAAAGGTTTTCATGCACTTTGGGACAAGGATCATGTCACTTCACCTGATAGCAGATGTCTAATTTACTTGACATTTTCATGTTTCTGTGTAAATCAGTAGTTAAAGAGTAAGAATTTAAATTAAGACATTATACACTGATGCCTACATTTAAGTCAAATGTAATTTTACTTAATTTAACTGGCATTTGCTGGATAGGTAGTGCAGTGGCACTGTTGAAAATGTACGCAAAGGACGCAACCAGCATGGCTGGAAAACTTCTGGAAATATTTAGTTTTTGGTTTGAAACACATTTATAAGCACAAACTGCTCACATTATTTCCTGTTAACCTGCTCTCTGCCACTTCTTATAAATCTCATCGTACCTCCTGTGTCTGGCTGCAGGTGGAGGTGAAGCCGTACGTGCTGGACGATCAGATGTGTGACGAGTGCCAGGGTGCGCGCTGTGGAGGCAAGTTCGCGCCGTTCTTCTGTGCCAACATCACATGCCTGCAGTACTACTGCGAATACTGCTGGGCCAGCATCCACTCGCGCGCTGGCCGCGAGTTCCACAAACCGCTGGTGAAGGAGGGAGGAGACCGACCACGCCACGTCTCCTTCCGCTGGAGCTGATGGAGGAATTACTCGTCCTCCCCCCCCACACTACTTCACTCCCATCATCCCCTCCAACCAACTAACCACCATCATCACCACCATCACGACTACAGCCGAAGATAACATGGGTCTTCTTTTATCCTTTCTTTAAAAAAAAAATCACAGCTCTTAATATCTTCGTCCACCATACTCTCTGCTAATGAACATTCAGTGGAATACGAATTTTGAGTCTTTCTGCTCAGAAATTTGCACTTTGGCACACATGTACACACTTGATGTTAGCTAGGTCATGACAATACTGTTCTTTCCCCCCCCTAAGTTGACTTCAATTTCCTCTTGGTTTAGTCAGTCAGTGTTTCCCAATAGGACATCATTAGACAAGAGTGAGACTATATACACACAACACACATACAACACACACACACACACATATATATATACATATATATATATATATATTTAAAAAAAGATTCTATTTTTGTTTTTTTAATCTATATATACGCATAGATCATAATTCTTTTTTTAATTTTTTTATTTAATTTAATTTTTTAATGGAGCATGCACTTGTTTTCAGAAAACCTATATCATTGCCCCGAGTAGAAAATGTGAGGGAACAACATTACCAAAGGTAAAAATCATATATTTGTCAACCTTTATTAAGGGTTAAAAAAATAATAATCTTAAATGAAACTAAAATTTGAATACACCTATTTTCTTTCCATTTTGAAAATAGTTCAGTCAATACCTCATGTGCACAATCAGACTTTGTTTCCTTCGCTTATAATTTTTAGGCCTTTATTTTTTTAATAATATAATTTTTTAGTGTTATGTACATGTAATGCTGCAATAGCTTTTGCTGCTAAATCCATGGTATATTGATGTATACCATAGTACTTTATTCAGGCTGGGGAGTGGATGAGAATCGGTTAAGGCGCCTGGTTGGGAGGCGAACAGGCCGGCATGAGAGCGAGCATCGGCCACGGTGCGGGCTGGCTTCGCCCCTGAACTGCATGTTTATTCAAATCAGGTCGCTGCATGCAATAGAAGTTTCAGTATCAAGTATATTATTCATCTTGGCCCACTTTGCACACAGTAAACGAGGACACAGAGCAGGAAAGCGCACCGGAGACAGAGATGGAGATGTGGTGAGAGGAAAGCCCATCTCACTCGATGGCTCGTTTTCTGTTTCACTGATCATCACTGATCATATCATGTCAAAAGCTAAAAGCATAAGCAGACGACTAAACCGCAATTCTGATTTAAAAGGCCTAGATGTAGGATAAGCCTTCAAACAAACTCTTGTCTAGTAGGTGAAGAACATTTTCTTTTTCAGTGATTGTTAATATAATTGTGCAATTTTTATACCGTATGTAGTTAGGTTTGAGTATATGCCTAGAACTGTGATTCGCTTTAACTGTTCTTGATGTCTAACAAGTCCTGTGAAAACTTCATAACCAGTGTATACAGTACACACACACACACACACACACACACACACACACACAATTACATACAGTCTTCCCTGTCCCTCTGTTCCATACACACACACACACACACACACACTTTTGATAGTTCTCACTCACACAGGATGTGTAAAAACTTCCCCCTACCCTAAAAACTACCAACACCATTCACTAGGACTAACACCACGTCAGGCCTCGTCGCGTCTGCCTGAGTAGTGAAGTGATTACTAGACAAAGAGAAAATACTGCAGTGGCGTGTGTGTGTTTTTCCCTACAAAGACCCACATAAAGACAGTGTGACTGCAGCACATTGGATTAACACCACCAGAACATTGTGTGCTCACTGCATTTATATATCTATATATCTATATATACACAGATTTTCCTGCAAAGCTTGAAGAATAGAACCAACCTGCTAATATTGATGGTGGATTTTTTTTTAAGATTACGGTATGGGCCTGAGAGAGGACGAGTGGGAGTTTAGGAGAACACAAGTATTGGCTGCTGATATGATGCGTTTAAGAGCAAGAAGGGGTTTATGAGCCCGTAGACAGTCCCGAGCTCGGTGTTTCACGGAGTGAATCGTAAACTCGTCCCATCCCGTTTCCCCGTAGTGACATCCGTCACGCTGGAAAAAGGCAGCAGCAACCGTGGCTCGGGTTTTTAATCCTAAACCGACACCTTTAGGATGGAACACTTTGTTCGCTTTTGAAAAAAAATAATGATGTAAAACAAGAGCTACTTTTTTACTGATGGAAAAAAACAACAACAGAAAACTAATCATGAATAGCAATGAGGATCCTTATGGACGTGAATTCTGGGGGGTTTGTGATATTTCCTTCCCAACTCAGAAGGGTTTTCTAGATCTGTTCCTTTTCTGTAATAGACATTTGTTATGCACTACTCTTTGTATCTAGATGGTTAGCTATCAGTCAGCTATTTTTTTTGTTGAGAGAAAGAGAGAGAGAGAGAGAGAGAGAGAGAGAGAGAGAAAGAGAGGGAGAAAATAGGAAATGTGTGCTTTCTGACTGACGTGATCTTTTGCAATACCTCAATTTTGAAATATATTAGGAGAGAAATCAATATTTTCTAAGTAAGTTTATTCAAATACAAAATATATATTAATTTAAATTTGCAAGAAAATGATTTAACAGATAGTTAATTTTATTTTTGTCATGTTTATTTGCTTTTATGTTTAATTTTATTTTTTTGAGAAAAAAAAATATTTAAAAAAAGCAACTGAAGGAGCTAGAGCTTTATAACTTTAATAGAATAAGAGTCAGCTGAAGTAGAGATACGACCTTAACACGGCGTAAATGGAGAGAGATTCGCCACCCACACGCCACAGTGTTAAAAAAATACATCATTAAAAAATGCTACTCCAGAAGAAAAAAGGAAAACAAAACCTGGAGTCAGCATCCATTAGGTGCTTAAAAAGTCAACTGGTGATACTTTCCTTGGTTTTGTATGTTTATAATCAGTCATTTACTGACCAGTGAAACTAAACTTTTTTGTTTGTGATTTTTTTAAAAAAAACAAAAAGCTTTTTTATGTTTCTTAAGTGTAGCCCATTTGGTTTATAAAAGCAATTTGCCCTACTTTGTTAACCTGACCTAATTTAAGCTAAACTGATCTTCAAGGGTTCTTGATTAAATGGAGAAAAAAGAAAGAATGTTCTTTTAAAAAACAAAAAACAAAAAAAAAAGAAAACACACACACAAAGATCTGAACAGTTTCAGCTATAACTTGATTGAAAGCCCCCAAGGTGCATCAGCAGCGTGGTGGCCTTCTATTCACCTAAGACTTGAATTAGTCCCATTTTTTTAAGGCTATAACCTCGATTCTTTGTTGTAATGTGCAATACTGTTTGTACTGTTTGTAAAAAAGAAAAAAAAAAGAAAAGAAAAAGAGGCATAAATCTTTATTGCAGATTTATTTTCATTGCAAGCATTGTGATTCACTAAAATCATTTTCTACTGTGTATTTACCTACTCTACATGCTAGTACCTTCCAGTGGTAATGTAGCCTTTGTACTGAGAAATTTTTCATTATTTTTAGAGATTTTTTGCAAAAAAAGAAAGGAATTAAAACATTTGCATTTTTATTTCTTCTTTTTTATTTCATATTTCTTTACAGATTTATTTCTCAACCATTAATATTGGCTATTTCTGGGAGAGACTTTCATATCTGGTCAATGTCATTAATATTATTTTGTATTTTTACTTGGGATAAATTAATTTTATGATGCTAATTCTTTAACAAAAACTTTTTTTTTCTTTTTGTTCATTTTATTTGATGAAGCTGAGAACCTTTGTAATGTTACTAAAGTGTCTAGATTTTTTTGGAAATGGGAAGCTTTGTGTTAATTCGCCGATGTTGCTTACGTTAGTGTGACAATGATCTCAATTAAGGGGGGAAAAATTCATAACTAGGAATTGATGCTTGGTAATGGAAAATGATTGGTAATGTATCGACTGAATGGGCAATAAAGCGAAATGGCAGAAAGGAGCAAATGTGAGGTGAATGTTGTGATACAGTAGGAGCTACACAGTGATTTAACTACTTCTACTCCAGTCACTGCCACTGAAAAGCCCACGATGTGCTGAAATTGAAGCAGCATGCTGCGGATGAAGAGAGTCATAACACCTTTTCGAGAGCATTCACTCACAAATACTCCGTTCCTAACTGTACCAAGGCCAATGTATATAGAGGACAATGGTTAAGGGTCTGTGCTACGCCTGGGCCACACTAGATGATAATCAGGACAAAATAGTTTTCCGTTTTCTCCCCAAATACAGTCTTGCCAATTCCCACCCACTCACCCAGCTCACTCTCTTCTCTCACACGACAGCTACCAAGCAGAGAGGGTGAAGGCTAACACATGCTCCCTCTGAGACACAACAAGACAATTGCATCTTTGCAAACTGCTGACATGCTCCATCACAGGGCAGCATAACAAACACTCAGAGGAACCTGATATCTGCCCTCTTTCACATGGATGAGCTCACAGATGCCCATGACTGGCGAAGGTCTCTGTGACTGATGAAGGAGATGGGGTTTGCCATCCCTCCCATCACGAGAGCATGGATAATTTTGCGTTCTTGTCTCTCAGCTACAGATAGCTGTGGCATTGTTGGGATTCCATCCAGTTCTCCTGACCATAGAGCTTTATTTTGTTGCGTTAACATAAATCGAACCAACACCTTCTAACTAATTCGATTTAAGCTGTGATATAATCATAAATGTGAAACATCCAATATTTACACCTTTCCCTCCTGTTGTAAATGACAGGCCAATGACAGCCGTGTGAAATTTTCATATTTGGTTATGAGAAGTTCTGGGAGTTGGGATTCGTGAAGATAATCTGAAAGTGGGGAACGTGTTTATTTCTTTGGCAAAATCTAGTTTGGGGGTTCAATGACTTGGATGAATCATGATCAACAGCAGAAAAGTTGGTGCAGTCTGTCATATCTGGCATTTCTCACAATTACAAACATTAGGATTGTATAAATAATGTAGTGTGACCCAGGCATTAGTAATAGAAATGTCGTAGAGGTGTTGAGCAAGCCTCTTAATGCTCTTAACCCATCAGCGTGCTGTATGCGACCCTGCACTCTGACCCTGACATTTGTATATATATCAATTTCATACACTGCATTGTGATTGTAGCTGTGGATGAATGTCGTCAGTGATTCGGTTATGCAACTGATCCTTCACTTTTCCAAGCTTGTTCAAGTTGTTGGGAATCGAAAGTAAAGATTATTGGCTAAGAGCTTAAAGAACATGCCCTCATCTTTTCTGAGGTAAATGCTCTAGCTCTGGTGTTGTGGTCATCTCTTCTGCACCAAGGTGAAAACAAGAATGTCCTTTTACGCTTTTTTTTAAAAAACCTGTTTGTTTTGGTCTTTTACTAACCCCCAGGCTTGCTTACTAACCTCCACGTCTCGTCCTCCTTAAATGTTTCTTTTGCTCTCAGTGGTACCTGTTGATCATTTCATCATTAGCTCACAGCACCCATTTTGTACCCCTTGTTCTTAAAGAACCTTCTGATACAATAATGACACTAAACAGCTGCTGAGGAACGAGGAGAAGAGAAAGAGAGGCTGCGTCCTGGTGACTTTCACACACTCTGTAGATGTCTATATATTTCTTGTCCTAGATTCAGGTAGTTATTTATTCACCTGTGCTTCATGCTCATTCTCCGTGGGTGGATCTGCAGCCCACTCAGTCACGTTGTGGATAAAACAAACCCAGATATAACTATATACATGAAGGATTGATTTCTTTTTCTAAGTTATGTTTTAATTTATAACTAATGACAGGTTCTATCATGATGAGGTTTTGAGATTGTTGACTTGGACCTGTGCTTGTTTAATGTTGTAGTTAAACTGTGATTTAAAAAAAAAAAAGGAAAAAAAAAAAAAAACCATGGAGGGCAATGCTGCTATTGCTTACAACTTGCTTCAAGTTTGTAGTTCCCACCTTCATTATTTCCCCCTTTTCTGTACTAATAAGCAGATCTTATTAAACATAGTTGTATGATGCTGCGAAGTGTGGTTGTCTTTTGCATGGCCTCAGTGTTTTCCTGTAACTCTGTTGCATGAACGTACCGTCTACACCACAACTCGTAATGATTATATGCAGCTTGTAATTTTTTTTTACAAAATGAATGTTGGTGCCTGTGTATTTAATGGAGCCTTGAGCAGGCTGCACCACACACTAACCACTAATTAACCTCTTCAGTGCTCACTGTTTGTTTAAAAAATGGTTTAATGATAATGTCTGGCTTTCTAAAAATGGAAAGAAAACCCTTACTCATGAAAAGGTTAAAGGTTTTCCAGGCATGAAGAATCCTCAGACGGAACTACTTAACTCTCATCACTGCATCTCCAGCTGGATTAATAAAAAAAAACAAAAAACTTTTTTCCTCACTGCTGCTGACTTTTTAAAGTCCAGTATGGTGCATGTGGAGCATTAAATGTGTCTTTAGGGATCAATCTCGGCATTTGCAGGGTTATAGTGTGAACAGCCAGGAGCTGAGACAGCAGCGCTAAAAGGAGATGATCTAAGCAGAGTACACTTTACACTTTATTAGTTTACAGCTAATATAACAGTAGAAGAAACATAATCACATAATTGAGCTGTCAGATCTTTCAGCAAATACAAAACTGAACCATTGCTCAGAATCAGTATCCAATTCCCAACTGATGCTGGCGAGGAGGCCTGAGGCACAGTCAGTGTTCCAGTTCATCTCAAAGGTGTTCAGTGGGGTTGAAGTCAGGGTTCTGTGCAGGCCACTCAAGTTCTTGTACACCATGTCTTCATGGAGCTCATTTTGTGCACGCTGACACTGTCATGCTGGAACAGGTTTGGGGCTCTTAGTTCCAGTGAAGGGAAAATGTAATGCTACAGAATACAGACATTCTATATAATCGTGTGCTTCCAACTTTGTGGCAACAGTTTGAGAAAGAACCACATCTGGTGTGATGGTCAGGTGTCCACATACTTTTGGCCATGGAGTGTGTTTTCCAAACAAATCCACTTCCTGTTTAATACAGTTAATGCTTTGCACATCAAATCAAAGATTAAAGACATGAAAGATGTCTGTCAGACACTTGCACTTCAGCCGAGGTTAATACTAGATTTTAATTTTTTTATTTTTATAGATGCTATCTCTTGATATGAACTTGCTTTCACAACATTAAATGTAACTATAAACAGATATAAAATGTCTTTTTTTAATAAATGAAAAAAGAAATTGATAAATTTCTATGGTATAAATTTGAAAATGCTGGATGTGCTTTTACTGGGAAATGACTTCAAGGCCTGTTATCATTTCTAATAGCATGTCCAGTCGTGTTTTATTCCTTTCATATTGTGTACATGAAGGGAATGGAAAAAAAAAAAGTAACTAATGATGACATGAATAAAATAAATCAGATTATTTGTCAAGTTTGACCTCATTACTGGATTAATTAAGTGTATTTAAACATGTTGACAATTATTTAGTTGGTCTGAAAAGGTAAAATTTCTAATATCTGAAACTACAGTGCATCCACAAGACAGGTTTTTTTAATACTCACATAAGTGAATCTATCACTGGGAAGCTAAAGTCAGGGTTATTGTCACTCATTCACCTTCTGATAATGAATTATTAATCACTGTTTCTTTCAGGTGACACTATTATTGTTAAATCTCTTCCCAAAACCATGTCGAATGTATGCAGCTGCGTCCTAACAGAAAAGACTAGCAATATGATTATTCTGAACCACAGTTAAAACATGACCGATAGAAAAAGACTCTTCACTACAAAAATGTTTGAGTGCATTGCAGATTTTATATATTCTGTGTATACAATAAATGCAATATAATATACACAATACACTTTAAACAGTAGAAAATAACCATCATAGCTTTTTCTAATGGCGAAACTTAGACTTACTGGGAATGAAATGTCCAAAATGTAGATTCTGTTTGGTTTTGGTTACAAAAACGTTCAGTATGTGCTGTTCGGCATGATTTATCTGCAAAAGATCATGTGACTCTTAGTTCTGATATTAGGGTTGGATCAAAAACACAAAAACTTAAAATGGTGCATCGATGGTGGTATTTTCTTCAGACACTGTACTACTGAGCTACCAAGAAAGGAGGAATTCACATTCAACGTTTTTTTAAAGAAAAGGAAAAGAAGAAAAGACAGGCGTCACAGAAAGCTTATTAGAATTTATTACAATTCTATTGGCTTAATCAAAGAAGGCAAATTACAGAAATATTTACAAGTCCTTGTTTTCTTTCTCCCTTTTTAAAACTATTCAGCAAGGCTCCATGAGCATCGTATATCTGCCAGGTGAACAGTACCTATGATTCCAGTCAGCACTGTGCCCAGGCACATGCCAGTCATTTCACATTTTCTCTGGGTGCTATAGTGTGTCATGGTAGGCCGTGGATTATTTGCTGATCTGAGCTACAGAAGTGGATGAGGGACTGACAGGCTTCAGAGCAAAAAGACCATCACCCCCTAGTGGAAAGGAAGATCAGCTTTATTCATTCCAGTTAAAAAATTTTTCTTCTGTCGAAATGTCTACAGTGCCCCCTGGTGTTCTAGATACAAGGCTCCAGAAGCCTTTTATTGGTAAAGATGGCTGTCCAGTTTACAAAAATAAACAATATATACAAAATCCTATGTTTTGTATATTGGCTACTATGCCTAAGTTCAGGAGAACTAGTCAATGATGCTGTTTATGATCAGCAATACAAGAAGATCGCACAACATTTTTGAGAATAAAATCAGTGGAACAAGTCTGGGGGGATGAGTTAATCCCAGTGTGTTCCTCCTCAGCTTGGCAGTGCGGGGTACTTGAGCGTACATATGGAGTGTGTGTGAGAGTTCTTTAACAGCAAGATGAAGTCCAGGCTGACATAGCTGAGCAAATATTCTACATGGAACCATGGCCAAATGTTTTATCCAGACAGTGTTTCACTGTATTGGAGTCAAGATGACCCACATTACTGTCTGTTATAAATAAAAGTGGTCGATCATAATAGGAGGTTTGGTGAAGGCTGTATGAGCAGGGTTTGTTGGGTTAATGCAGTCAGAGCATGAAGTTTTCCAGGTCATACTTGGCTTTGTACTGCTGCTGGTCCCACAATTCCTCCACACTGTCTAATACAGACTTCATACTGGCCTTTCCCGATTAGGAGGAGGAGGATGCAGGTTCGCTCTTCTCAACTTTATCATCCTACAAACTTCAGTTACACATTAGACAGAATACACACGCTCACACATTATGTGATTTTTTATGTAAAAGCAAAGCTTACTGTTTGCCAGCTGAATGCACAATCAGCTAGTCTGTGACGGCATGTCTGTGGGGCAGTATGAAAGACTGCATGGCGTGTGCATGTTTCAATTAAAGGCCATCAAATTTCCTCAACTTCAGATGTAATAACTGCAATACAGTACATTTTAGTGGCCTATCATTTTTATACTTGGACAGACATTAGAAGTGAGCACAGAAAATCATAAGAAGGTAAAATCAATTTTACTGACACTCAAAAAGAAATCAAATGTGGATTCCACCCTGGGCCCCCCTCCTGTAAAAAATAAGTTTTTATGCATGATCAAAACTCTACTAATATCCTGAGATCCTTGGCCTGTTTGTGAGGTTATCTATCCACATGTACATATGGGAATGAGTCTAAAACTTAACACTACTGTGTACAGATGTAAGCACCAGTGTTACATGGTCTCTCCCTCTCTCATAAAGTTCCACTGTATGCAGCAAGAGAGCTCATTTTACCCCACACAGACACCCCAGCTCAACTGAGCAAAAAGGCAGCCCATAATGAACAAATGCATGTGAATATTTTATACTGTAGACATTTGGTACAGTAGCATTGTTGGAACAGAATAAACAGAATGACTTGTCTTGCTGATCTGTGCCCATTCTCTGGAGGCTGGCATTCTCCTGGATGATCACCATGTTAGCTCTGCTTATCTTAAACTTCTGATTGCATGATCTTCTCCTCCGAATTGCCACGAGTGATCAGACGACTCATTCACCACACATTTCTGAAACCCACACATGTCTAGGCTTTATTTTAATCTAACCAAAAGCAAAGCCAGTCACTTTTGTAAATAATTGTACCACATACAAGCTTACCTGTCCTATTCGGTGAGCACGGTCCATGGCCTCTAGGTCTCTCATTGGGTTCCAGTCATGTCCCACAAACACCACAGTATTAGTTCCTATAAGGTTCAGGCCTAGACCACCTACAGCAACCTGCAGAACAAAATGTTAAAGGCAAAGGTGAGAGGTTGAGACAGATTCAGCCAGAACCATAGTTTATTTTCACTATCGAAACAGTGATACTTACGTATTCAATTCACACTTCAATGTTTTAATAGCCCTTGTTCTACATTTTATCACCTTTTACGTCCATTAAAAATTTGCTGAATTACCCCTGGGCCACTTTATGTACAAAATAGGGCATCAATAAATAGACTTTAATGCCAACCTTTGATTCCTCCACACATTTTCTGATTACATATGGAAAAAAAAATTTCTTACAAAGTTTACAATTTATAACAGCCATTTATGAGAATCCAGCTGTCTGGGACTCAGTCACGGATGGCATTATATCGGGCATACAATGCACTGTTGGATTAATGTAGTGAGAACATATTGAATAAGAAGCCATCCAAGATTTGAAACAACTGTGAATGGCTTAACTAAATCATTCCTACATAAAGACATGATGAACATGATAAAAAATTACATGGATTCCAGTTAGCATAAGAAATGTTAAATCTAGCTAAATTCTCCTGGACTAGAAAGACAACATTGTGTGTGTACACCTATGAGCTTGAATGTACGATCATCATCACTTGGAGACAATAGAATGGCGCAAACCTGCCCGTACATACGCTGCCGTCCAGACGCAGATAGATGACTGTTGGTCATGCTCCACCATGTCAAACATGCTCTTCAACTGGCAGAAGATCTGCACACGGTGCTGAGCCACTATAGCCTCTGTACTGATGTCTGAGGACCCGGATGAGCCCAGACCACAGTCCAACAACAACTATATGATGAAATAGCATGTTAGTCAATTCAAGTGCTGTGATTCTGATGTCAGTGATGAGTGAAAAACCAATCAAGTGTCCTGTGGGCTTCAGCTTGGGTTTGTCCTCATCCTCTTGAGCTGCAGTGGAGAGGACATCGTCCACGTCCACCTTTGCCCGACACGGCAAAATCCTCATACAACTGAACCTGTACACGCACACACAGTGAGTAAACTAAAAATGACATTGTAGAGAATAACACTTGGTCATACATTGTAATGTTTTCATATATGTGAAAGACGTGATTTGACAGTTACAGTTTTGCTTTGGACAAATGGATCAGTTTTACTCTCTGCTGATGGGGTACAATAATATGTATACATGCAAATGACAGTACCTGTAGGGGATTCAGGTTGCGGTCGTAATCTTAGAGGACATCCTCCTTCATCCTCCTCATGAGAAAGGGTAGCACCTGCTGATGCAGAGCCTCCACATCCAAAATCCCTAAGTGACACTCTCAGTCACATTGTGCTACTACAGTTGTGGTCAGAAGTTAACATACACTCATCATGGACATGATTGGCATGGCAGTGTTGAGCTTTCAATGATTTATTTCTTATTGCCCACTTTACTCTGTTCTCTAATGGTCAGGAGCCCCACAGGACCAGCACAGATCAAGTACTATTTGGGTGGTGGATCATTCTCAGCACTGCAGTGACACTGATGTGGTGATGGTGTGTTAGTGTGTGTTGTAGTGGTGTGAGTGGATC
>JAOVVH010000048.1:22175784-22188037 GCA_028566435.1 Scorpiodoras heckelii | reverse complement strand
AAAATTTTTAACAAAATGACATGAACACAAATTGAAGTAAACTTACAGTCACTAAAAGCTGAGGTGAAGTGTAAATATTTTGTTAATACCTCATTTAAATTCGTTAGCATGATCTTTAGCTTAAGTGTGTGTGGCTACTTACAGGTATCATACCAGCTCTACCACATAGAGACTAATGTTTTGTAACTCTCTGATGATATGCATATCTGTTATATGTATGGACATGTGTATGTGTTCTGAAAATAAATTAAACATTTTTAGCATAAATATGGGTGGAACAATGTAAGTGTGCAATGTAAACCTTAATTTTTCTCTTCACTGGAACTAAGGGGCCTTGGCCAACCCCTGAAAAACAACCGCATAGCATTATCCCTCCTCCACCAAGATTTACAGCTGGCACAATGCACTCAGGCAGGTAATGTTCTCCTGGCATTCACCAAACCCAGACTCATCCATCACACTGCTAGACAGAGAAGCGTGATTCATAACTGCACAGAATATGTTTCCACTGCTCCAGAGCCCAGTGGCTACAGGTATATGCTTTATACCACTCCAGTCCAGAAAAGCTGTGTACTGAATGTTTCATAGCATGGATTTCCAGCTACATGTAAGCCTTATTTCACCAACCACTTGGTGATTGTGGACAAATGTGCTTGATGATATAAGGCTTCCATGCAGCTAGAAATCCCTTCTATGAAGCATCCAGTGCACAGCTTTTGTGCTGATGTTAAGGCCAGAAGAGATTTGGAACTCTGCAGTTATCAAGACAGCAGAGCGTTGGTGACTATTATGCACTATGTGCCTCAGCACTCAGTGACCCCACTCAGTAACTTTACGTGGTCTGCCACTTTGTGGCTGAGTTATTGTGGTTTCTAAACACTTCCACGTTTCAGTAATACCACTCACAGTTGATTGTGGAATATCTAGGAAGGAAGAAATTTTATGAACTGACTTGTTGCAGTGGTGGCATCCTATTACAGCACCACACTCGAATTCAGCGAGCTCCATAGAATGACCCATTCTTTCACAAATGTTTGTAAAGGCACTTGATTTAAAACACCTGTGGTAATGGGACTCCATGAAACACCTGAATTCACTGAGTAAGAGGTGTGTCAGAACATTTTTTGTCTAAATAGTGTATGTCTGTTTTTCTGTTGTGTTGCTTTCAACAACTATAGTGAGTTGTTCAAAAAAGTAGAGAAATTCTGAAATGCTGAGCAACTGTACTGCTATCATAAACTCTTCATTATCACTCACTTTTTGTTCTGTTACAAATATGACTTTGGATTGGAGTAGATGTAACGTGCTTATAAATGAAAATGTTCCACAGAGTGTACAGTTTATGTACATAGAAACAGTTCACATGAAATCTGCTGAAAATCTTTGCATGTAAACATAACAGAACTAGCTTGCTTAGAGGGTCCACAATATTAAATGTAACTATAAATGGATAAAAACATGACATTTTCTAGTGACAGCTCTCTGGAAATCACACAACCATCACGCTCCCTGATTACTTTCCTCTAACAATAAATGGTGACTACTGGATTACAGTTTTATAGTAGGTATCATATCGTATAGTATCATATCAGATTAATTTTAATAAAATCCTTGGAATTTAATTACAAATAACCATGATGTGAATACTTAACTTCTTTTATCCTTTGGAAGTAGTGTTTAATCATTTAACAGCTAAAATAATGATTGAATGTATTATATATATTTTATATAAGCATAAATAAACAAGTTTATTTATTTGGAAATCAATTTGTGTACTGAATGTTTAACAGTGTACAGTAAAGTGATATTTTACAAGAACCATAAATATAGAGTGACAATGATGAATGACGATATTATACAGTTTACAGGATTATTGCCATTGTAAAAGAGCAGCCGCTTCCTGTAGGTGATTTATTACTGAGACTATCTACTGTAAACCTGAAATGATTAGTGGAAACGGGTTCCTGGATCATCAGTGACATTTCCTGGTATATACAATAACTTGTCGGATGGACTAGTGTATATTGTATGCTGGAAACCTCATTTAACAAATTCAACTCTCGATTTCTGCCTGAACCTGAGGATTACCAATTGGTACTTTCCCTTGCTTTCTTATTGACATTACAATGCATTTAATGTGACCTTAGTATTATAAGATTATACCTGGATTAAGAATTAGGTGTAGGAAGAATGTGGGAAGAATGGGAGCTAGAATCTTAAAATACTAAGATCATAAGGAGAGATGGAGGATGGGCATGTTGAACAGATTGTTTTTGATGTGGATCATATTTGACATTTGACAATTTGGGTGCTGTGTGCTGCCTTTAATCTGAGGACACTGTAGGTGAGACAAAAAGAAATACTAAATATTATAAGGAAAATGCACTTGGCCTGAGTCTGAGCTAACTTCCAGTCTAGTGATCACCAAAAGTGAATAAATTGGGTTATAAAAAATTATTCTAATAAATATTTTTTAGATTGTTTTTATTTGCACCACACTGACACAGGTCATGGTTAGTTTCTTAACAGATACAGTACATCTACATATTTTTTAAATATAAAATATTTAATAAATATAAACATATGAATATAAAATGTAATACTTTTAAAGATCATTTCTAACCATGGTTATGTTGATCTGGTTAATTTCTCAAGAGGAAACTTCTGAGCTGATTGTTGAGAAGTTGATTAATGCAGGTCAGTATACTGGTATATTAGTTCTTGTCATAAACACACCTGCACTGCTTGTAATTCTTTGAAAACCATCAACAAGATTGTTAACAATTATTAACATTGTTAACAAAATAATTAAAGTTCTCAAAATGATGCTCTCAATTGTTTTCATGAAAGAGCATACCTAATTATCTGTATTCCTTTCTCCCTCACCTCTGTCTTTATCTCAATTCTCCAAAGACTGTAATTGCCATGAACAGTTTTACACTCCACCAGTCAAATCAGTGAACAGTTGATAACGTCAACAAAATAGACTCATGTTAAATCTTTAATGACTTTACTGGTTACAGCTGCAGTTTGTATTATGTAGCAGACAGTTAGAGAAGGGATTGTTTATTATTGCACCGTCCCGTATCACCCAAATCACAATGGGTTCCCTTTTGAGTTTGGTTCCTGTTATAACCTATGTCAGGGGTGTCCAATCTTATCCACAAAGGGCCAGTGTGGGTGCAGGTTTTCCTTCCAGTCAAGCAGGAGGCTCAACTCACTCCACCTGTTTTTAATCAATGGATCTAATCAATGGATCTTGACTTTCAGTAGTGTGTGGCTTCTGCTTGGTTGGAAAGAAAACCAGCAGCCACACAAGCCGTTTGTAGACAAGATTGGACACCACTGTCCTATGTGTTCTGTATGTGCTGCATTTTGTTACAGGAATCCAGTCCATGATTTGTCTTCCTCACTCCAGTTCCAGATTCCATCCCAGGTTTTCACTTCCTCCAGTTACCCTTTAAAATGGTGTGAAAGAAGAGTGGACTCAGAGGGGAGGTGTAGAGATGTTTTGTGCGTACACACTTGAACATGTTCCCTTGGTTTCTGTTATGACCTTGCCTGTTTTGGACCACGATTTAGACCCATTGCTTTGGAAGTGTTCAACTTTGTAAAAATATTTTATACTGGTTGTATACTGGGAGTGGCTGCCATTTTTTTTGTTGGGAACTGTTTTTATTTTTGGCTCTGTGTTTGGCTTAGCTAGGGAGCCACTGTCTTTTTGTTGATTTCTTTTTGTTGAGAAAAGATAGCATTGGCTTGTGTTAGGCAGTAGGAGTTTTGTTTATTACTTTGGTTGTATGCCAGTTTCTTTCAATACACTCTCAAACCTTATCCTCTCCATTGTGTCACCCATTCTTCATTTCACCTTCACACCTTACCATTATCCCTTCATGTTTTTTTGTTACAGCCTAACCATAGACTGGGCCATAAAAAGGTTAAAGGTTTTCTGGGTATTCAGGCATGAAGAATCCTCAGACAGAACTACTTAACCCTCATCACTGCATCTCCAGCTGGATTAGGGAAAAAAAAATCCTCACTGCTGCTGACTTTTAGTACAGTATGTTGTGTGGAGCATTCAATGTGTCTTTAGGCTCATTTAAATCAAATCTCAGAATTTGAGATGATCTAAGCTGAGTACGGATCGCTCTCTCAAACATGGACAGACGGAGCACTTAGTTTACAGCTAAATTACAGATCCACCTAAAAACAGATTACAGTTCTGTAATTGAGCTCATAAGTCAGTCAACTCAAATGTCAAACAAATTTCTCCCATTTAAAATAAATGAACCTGTGAAACATCCCCTAAATTATGAAAAAAGACATGCTTTTAATTAAGAAACACACATGTATACTTTACCAATGCAAAACAAAATATATGGAATAAAAGAAAAAAAGTGTTATTTAGTACTGTATTCTTACCTTGAAGACAGATGAGTGCGGCTAATGGAGGTGAATGGCGGAGGAGGAGGGAGGGAGGAAGGGATGCAGGCACTGTAGACGTAAATTAAAACTACACTTTCTTAACACTAAATGTAAACTAAAACTGCATTTTCTTTACTTTAAACAAAACTAAAACTGCACTTTCATTACTTAAAATAAAACCACAAAAACTTAATTGTAAAAAAAAAAAAAAAAACAAAAAAAAAACCAAACAAACACTTTCTTAACTTTAAACTTAACCTAAGCTTAACATTACGTATTTTTCATTTAATCATCACCTTTTTGGCTGCACTTTCGGCACTTTCACTTGCAGGCCTTTTGAATAAAAATCTATCCAAAGAGGTTTGCTTTTGCCTGCCTTTTAAAATGTTTCGGAAATATGACAAACAAGTGTCATTAAAAAGTGCTGAAGCACAACCAGTTGTGCTGCCAATACTGGACCCATGCGCCAAAGCGCCAACTAGCGGGAGCTTCCCGAATCATGACTCGTATCTTGGAATTTTGCTCGGATCTCGAACAAAAATATGGATCGTGTCGCATCTTGTATCTTAAAAAATTTGTATGTTGGTCTGCTCATATCTCAAGGTACCACTGTATATACCTAGTATGTATACGTGCTGTTAAATTTGACATTTGCGACTGAATGCAAATATAGCAGTAGAAGAATCAATCAAAATTGAGCAGTCATGTCTTTCAGCAAATATAAAAATTGAACCACTGCTCAGAATCAGAATTTAATTCCCAAATGATGCTGGGCAAGGAGGCCTGGGGCACCGCCTGTGTTCCGGTTCATCTCAGAGGTGTTCAGTGGGGTTGCAGTCAGGGTTTTGTGCAGAACACTAGAGTTCTCCTACCTCATGTCTTCATGGAGCTCGTTTTGTGCACAATGACAGTCATGCTCAAACAGGTTTGGGCCTCTGAGTTCCAGTGAAGGTTACAAAATACAGAGACATGCTATACATTTGAATGCTTCCAACTTTGTGGCAACAGTTTGAGGAAGAACCACATCTGGTGTGATGATCAGGTGTCCATATAGTGCGTTTTCCCAAACAAGTCGACTGCCTGTTTGATGCAGTTAATGCTCTGCACATCAAATGAAAGATTAGGCATATGAATTAGAAATATGTCTGTCAGACACTTACATTTTAGCCCAGGTTAATTAGATTTTTACTTTTGTTTACAGATGCTGTTTAACATGAACTTGCTTCACAACATTAAATGTATCTATAAACAGATGAAAAACATACTTTTTTAAATTAATGATAAGTCATTGATAAATTTCTATGGTATGAAAATGCTGGATGTGCTTTTACTGGGAAATGTCTTCAAGGCCCATTATTTTTTCTAATAGCATGTACAGTCAAGTTTTATTCCTTTCGTATTGCGTCCATCAAGGGAAAGGAACAAATAGTTACTAATGACATGAATAAAATAAACCAGATTATTTCCGAAGTTTCACCTCATTACTGCATTACTTAAAGTGCATGTAAACATGTTGATTGATTATTGCGTTCATTTGAAAAGGTAACTAAAAATATACCTAAAAGGTAACTAAAACTAAAATTTCTGAAACTACAGTGCATCCAAAATACAGGATTTTGTTTATCCTCACACAAGTGAATCCAGCATTGCTAAGCTAAAGTTAAGGTTACTGCCACTCATTCACTTTGACATTATTATTAAAACTCTCCCCAAAACCATGTAGAAAGTATGCAGCTGTGTCCTAATAGAAATTACTAACAAGTGATTATTCTGAACCACTGTAAAAAACATGACCAATGTAAGAAGACTCTTAACTTCATAAGTGTTTGAGTCCACTGCAGATTTTGTATATGCTGTGTATGCAAAAGATGAAGTATAATAATACATACAATACACTTTAAACAGTAGAAAATAACCATCATAGCTTATTCTAATAGTGAAAATTAGACTTGATGGGAATGAATGACCAAAATGTAGAATGTAAACTTTCAGTATGATGGAAAAGACCAAAATGCAGCTTAAAGGAAAAGCTTGCCTTAAAGCAGGGGTGTCAAACTAAATCCACAAAGGCCTGGTGTGGGTGCAGGTTTTCTTTCCAACCCAGCAGAAGCCACAAACTACTGAAAGTCAAGATCACTGATTAGATCCCTTGATTAAACACAGGTGGAATGAGGCGTGGCTTCTGCTTGGTTAGAAGGAAAACCTGCACCCACACCGGCCCTTTGTGGATTCAGTTTGGCACCCCTGTCTTAAAGGATGCAGCCATCCTGTCTGTGCAGTTCAGCATGATGTGTCTGCAGAAGTTACTGTGACTCTTTGTCCTGATGTCAGGATAGTATAAAAACAAAAACTTAAAATGGTGCATCGATGTTAGTATATTCTTCAGACACTGTACTGATTAACAAGAAAGGAGGAATTAACGTTCAACTTTTTTTTAAAGAACAGAGAGGCATCAAAGAAAGCTCATTAGAATTTATTACAATTCTATTGGCTTAATCAAAGAAGGCAAATTACAGAAATATTTACAAGTCCTTGTTTTCTTTTTTCCTTTTTAAAACTATCCAACAAGGTTCCATGAGCATCCTATATCTGCCAGGTGAACAGTACCTATGATTCCAGTCCGCACTGTGCTCTTGCACATGCCAGACATTTCACATTTTCTCTGGGAGCGAGCGTGTGTGATGGTAGGCTGTGGATCATTTGCTGATCTGAGCTACAGAGGTGGATGAGGGAATGACAGGGTTCAAAGAAAAAGAGACCATCACCCCCTAGTGGAAAGGAAGATTAGCATTTTTCGTTCCAGTTAAATTTTTTCTTCTGTCTAAATGTCTACAGTGCCCCCTGGTGCTCTAGATACAAGGCTCCAGAAGCCTTTTTTGGTTAAGATGGCTGTCCAGTCTACAAAAATAAACAATATATACAAAATCTTATGTTTTGTATATTGGCTATTATGCCTATTAAGATCCAATACTGATAGGTGATTTGACTTTCGAGGTAAGCTTTAAGACTGTATAAGTGCAGGAGGACTGGTCAGTGATGCCGTTTATGATAAGCAATACAAGAAGAGCCCACGTGTGAGAATAAAATCAGTGGACCAAGTCTGGGGGGGATGAGTTAATCCCAGTGCGTTCCTCCTCAGCTTGGCAGAGCGGGGTAGAAGAGTGTATGTGTGGAGTGTATGAGAGTTCTTTAACAGCAAGATGAAATCCAGACTGACATAACGAAGCAAATATTCTGTAGGGAACCATGGCCAAATGTTTTATCCAGACAGTGAATCACACTTTTGGAGTCAAGATGACCCGCATTATTGTCTGTTACAAATAAAAGTGGTCGATCCTACGAGGAGGTTTGGTGAAGGCTGCGTGAGCAGGGTGTGCTGGGTTAATGCAGTGAGAGCATGAAGTTATCCAGGTCATACTCAGCTTCGTATTGCTGCTGGTCCCACAACTCCCCCAGGCCATCTAGTACAGACTTCATACTGGCCTTCCCTAAGGAAGAGGCAGAGGAGGAGGAGGAGGAGGATGCTTCGCTCTTCTCAATTTTATCATCCTACAAACAAAAGCTACATATTAGGGAGAATTCACACATTATGTGATTATTTTATTTAAAATCAAAGCTTACTGTTTGCCAACTGAACACACAATCAGCCAGTCTGTGATGGCATGTCTGTGGGTCAGTATGAAAGAATGCATGGCATGTGCACATTTCAATTAAAGGCCCTAAAACTTCGAATTTAACATTTCAATATAGTACATTAATGGCTTATAATTATAGTACATTAGTGCCTTATATAATACAGTACATTAGTGGCTTATAATTTTAATACTTAGAGACAATAGCAGTAAATAGCACAGAAAATCATATGAAGGTAAAATCAATTTTATTGGCACTCAAAAAGAAATCAAATGTGGATTCCACCCTGGGCCCCCCTCCTGTAAAAAAAATATTATTTATGCATTATCAAAGCTTTACTCCCATCCTAGTATCCTTGGCCTGTTTGTGAGGTTATCCATCAGCATGTACACATGGGAATGCGTCTAAAACTCAACACTACTGTGTACAGACATGAGCACCAGTGTAAATGGTCGCTCCCTCTCCCACACAGGCAACCCCTCACAAAATCCCACTGTATGCAGCATGAGAGCGCCGATTTTAATCCACACTGACTTAAGGACAGATTTGGGCACAAGGACCCCAACTCAATTGAGAAACAGGTAGTCCATAATGAACAAATACATGTGAATATTTTGTAGACCTTTGATACAGGGACATTGTTGGAACAGAATAAACATAATGACTTACCTTGTCCAGGGTGAAAAGGTTCAGCAGCTGATCTGTGCCCATGCTCTGGAGGCTGGCATTCTCCTGGCTGATCACCGTGTTAGCTATGCTTATCTTAAACTTCTGCAGACCCATGATCTTCTCCTCCAAAGTGCCACGAGTGATCAGACGATACACGTTCACCACACGTTTCTGAAACCCACACATGCCTACATTTTACTTTTTCTACACAAAAGCAAAGCGGTCACTTTTGTAAACCACACACAAACTTACCTGTCCTATTCGGTGAGCACGGTCCATAGCCTGTAGGTCTCTCATTGGGTTCCAGTCATGTTCCACAAACACCACAGTATCAGCTCCTGTGAGGTTTAAGCCCAGACCACCTACATGTGTAGTCAGGAGCAGCACATCTATTGATGGGTCATTGTTGAACCTGCAGCACAAAATGTTAAAGGCAAAGCTGAGAGGTTGAGACAGATTCAGCCAGAAAAATAGGTTATTTTCACTATCCAAACAATGATAATTATCTATTCAATTCACATTTCAATGTTTTAAGAGCCCTTGTTCTACATTGTCACCTTTTACTTCTTAAAAATTTGCTGAATTACACTTGGGCCACTTTATGTACAAAATAGAGCATCACTTTAAATAGACTTTAATGCCAACCTTTGATTCCACCACACATTTTCTGAGTACATATGGAAAAATTATTTCTTACAACATTAACCATTTTTAACATACATTTATGAGAATCTTTCTGTGACTGAATCACAGATGACATTTTATTGTGCATACAATGCATTACTGGATTAACAATGTTGGTAGGTTACACCCCATGTAGTGAGAAAATATTGACTAAGAAGCCATCCAGGATTTGGGCCAACTGCGATGGGCTTAAAGAAATCATTCCTGCATAAAGACATGAAGAGCATGATAAAAATTTACATGGACTCCAGCTAGCCTAAAAAATGTTAAATTTAGCTAAATTCTCCTGGATTAGAAAGACAACATTGTGTGTGTACACGTATGATCTTGAATGTATGATCAGCGTCACCTGGAGACAATGGAATGGCGCAAGCCTGCGGGCACACTGCCATCCAGACGCAAATAGGTGACTGTTGGCAGCTGCGGCTTCAGCAGATCATGCTCCACCATGTCCAACATGCTCTTCAGCTGGCAGAAGATGAGCACACGGTGCTGAGCCACGACAGCCTCTGTACTGACGTCTGAGGAGCCGGATGAGCCCAGACCACAGTCCAACAGCAACTACGTGATGAGATGGCATGTTAGTCAATTTAAGTGCTGCGATTCTGATGTCAGTAATGAGTGAAAAACCAATCAAGTATCCCAATTTTATGTTAAATTAGTCCAGTAAAATGCAAGATACAAATGATTGACCCCAAACATCCCATTACTGTCAATTTGTCTGATGAATCTACACCTGGCTTTCCATTTGCAGTTTCACTACATGCTTGTGTTTGGTTTATATAGCCTCAGTATTAAAAGGAAGAAAAATGTTTATTTTAACCATTTCCAAGACAATTGGACAACAAAACAGACTATTTTACTGATTTCAGAGACCATTACATAAATTGAAAAGAAGGCTATTACTTTTAATCTCAGTGCATCTACCTGCTTAAGTGCAGAAAGTTTTGGTGCATGCTGGATGTCCCGGAGGCTGGAATTCTGGGAGGCAAGCTGCTCGCTAATGCGCTTGTACTCGGGATGCTGAGGTGTCAGGACCAGCGCTGGGTGGTTACACAGCTTCCTCAGGTACTGCAGTGCCTACACAATATGCACAGTGTTAATGCTAAAACCGAGACCAAGCAAAAATTTCATTTACATTAAATTACATTTTAGACAAAACTGATCAAATCAAAACAGCAAGAAAAATAAATCTGGGCATGTCTCAAAATTTCAGTAGCTATTTTATTAGGTACTTTAACAATTAATGTACAGTCTAATAAAAATCTAAACTACTTTTTGTCCTGTGGTGACCTCCATTGATGTCTCACCTGGAACACGTGTCCGGTGGCCTTCATCTTGGGTTTGTCCTCATCCTCTGGAGTTGCAGTAGAGAGGACATCGTCCACATTCACTTTTGCCCGAGACTTGGCAAAGTCCTCATACAACTGAACCTGTGCACACACACACAGCAAGTGAGAAAACAAAAAAGACACTGTAGAGAATAACACTTTGTAATGTATTCAGATATCTGAAAGATGTTGTTCATGTGACAGTTACAGTTTTGCATTTGCAAATGGATCAATTTTACTCTCTCCTGATGGGGTACAATAATATGCATACATGCAAATGACAATACCTGTAGGGGACTCAGGTTGCAGTAGTAATCTTGTATAATCTTGGGTGGCAGATCTTGGAGGACATCCTCCTTCATCCTCCTCAGGAGAAAGGGTAGCACCTGCCGATGCAGAGCCTCCATAGCCAAAACCCCTAAGAGACACTCTCAATCACAATATGCTACTATAGTTGTGGTCGGAAGTTTACATACACTCATCATGGACATGAATGTCATGGCAGTGTTGAGCTTTCAAGGATTTATTTCTTGTTCTTGTTTTCTGGGGCAGAGTAAGAGTACAATATTTATGTTTAATAAAAAGAAAAAGAATTTGGTGCATAAATTTTTGGGGGGTTTTATGAAAATCAACACAGAGTCAAAAACATATATGCAGCACACCCAATATTAGATTATTAATTTAGTGGGGCTGAAAGTTCCACTTTTAATTTGCCATGGCCTTTTAACTTCCTGTTAGTGATTATGATTGACTACAGCTGGTAGCTTCTCTTTGCCCACATTGGGGATTGTTTGACAGCACTCATTGGATTGACCAATACACTGTACAATGGGAAAGTCTAAGAAGCTCAGAGCAGATCAAAGAAAGATCACTGTAGATTTACACAAGTCAGGAATCTCTCTTGGATCCATTTCTAAACAACTCCAGATTCCAAGATCATCAAATCAAAAAACTGAACGCAAGTACATGTTATTAGGAGGTGCAGCCACTTTGTGAAGGTCTGGAAAAAGACCTAAACATCACCCTTAGCCGAGAGAAAACTGGTTCAGATGGTCAGGAACAACCCAAGAACCACCAATCACAGGCCTGCCATGAACTAGAGACTGCTGATACACCAGTGTCACTGTCTATAGCCAAGCAAGTATTACATTGCCATGGACTAAGAGGCTGCCATCCAAAAAAGAAGATCCTGCTCTGAAATCGATACCTTCAGGCAGACTACAGTTTGCAGCTAGCTGAAAAAGCCTTCTGGGGAAATTGTTAAGGTCAGATAAGACAAAGATTAAGCTTTGGGAATGGCCTTCCCAAAGTATGGACCTCAAGGTTATCGAAAATATGTGGATTGTGCTTAAAAGTAGGGGTGGGAATCTTTTACTATGTCACGATTCGATTCGAGTCCAACCCGGTCCGAGCCCGACAGAATTCGACCCGAAGCCGACAAGTACACTGTTTTAAAAGCCCGAACCCGTTTACAGCCCAACATTAGGCTATTCAAATGTCATTGGCTCATC